>JAUUDZ010047661.1:0-10567 GCA_032361705.1 Panulirus versicolor | reverse complement strand
TTTGAATGCGAAGGTGAGTATTGTTGCAGTGAGAGTATGATTGGGGGAAGGAGTTTGGGGGGGGGGGGATAGGGTATTCGGTATTATGATTGAAAATTGTGAACAGTTTGCGGAGTTGTGTGTAACTTGTGGAGGCGAGGGTGAAGATCTATAGAGGTTTTCGGATGAGAGGAAACATCGTCGGTGAGAAAAGAATGATGAAGGAAAGTGAGCTTGAAAGAGACACTTGTGTGAAGAAATACCAGGAGAGGCTGAGTGTAGAATAGCAGAAGGTGACAGTTAATGAACCAGGGTAAATGAGTGAGAAATGGGAGGTGTTTAGGGAAGCAGTACCGGCATGTACGAGAGATGCATGTGGCATGCGAACGGTGGACAGATTAGAAAGGGTAGTGAGTGGTGGGATGAAGAAGGAACGTTGTTTATGAAAGATTCAAGAAAGGCATTTGGGCCGTACTTATAAAGGAGTTTAAATGGTTGGTGAATTTGTATGAGAAGGCGGCAGGAGGTCAAGAGGAAGGTGCAAGAGTTGTAAAAGAGGGCAAATTAGAGATGGAGTGAGCGACTATCAGTAAACTTTGGTGGGAGTAAGAGGTTTTGAAAGGAGTTTAAAAAATTTCGAAAAACAAGAGAAGAAATAGACACATCGGTGAAGGGGGACAAATGGGAAGTAGTAACATGTACTGATGAAGTGTGGAGGAGGAGTGAGTATTTTGAAGGATTGTTTAATGTTTGTTGATAGGGTGGCAGATGTAGGGTAGTTTCCTGGGGGTGGTATGCCAAGTGAGAGTCATGGAGAGTGAACTGGTGAAGTGTGTGTGTGTGTGTGTAATGATAGATAAGTAAAGGTTTATTGAATTTAGGCAGCACCTTGGCTGAAAATATACAGTAGAGGTTTTACAGGCAACAGAGGACTGAAAAGTCATGGTAGTAACTAGTTAACTATTCAAAAAGGAACTGGCTGGATACTTCTACAATTTTGGATAGCATGAGTGACCATCTAGTTAGTTAGGATGGCATGTATACAGGAATGTTTATAGAGTGAATATTATGGTTCATACATTATGTGCTTGAACATTAAGTAATACATCAGTTGACTTACCACATAGCCTAACAGAAAAAGAGTTGTTTACTTGCTTAGCTATGCACTTGTTCATGGATTGTTTATGACGCTCACAATGGTAGGTATGAGACCGTTGTAATAGCTGTCTAGACGAGCTCCGATTAGATCATGTCGATTGTCATGGTGTAGGCACTGTAGGGGTATTTGTGAGGAGGAGGTCTCTGTGAAGAGGGTGTGTCGGCAGTTTATTGCCGAACTCACAGGTGATGTAAGATGGGCCAAGGATGATTCTGCATGGTCTTTTCTGTACTTTTTCTGGCTGGTTCCTCTGTTTTGCCGTTAGAGAGGGGTACCAGACTGGAGAAGAGTAGGTGAGCTTAAGTAGAATGATGATGGTATGGACATTCCTGAGTTCAATTGGTGAGACGCCTAGTTATCTCAATCGGTGGAGAAGGTACAGATGGTATGAGGAAGATTTGATGATAGTACTTAGATGACTCTTCCAAGTTGACCGATCATCTTTTATAATGACACCAAGATATCAGGACTTAGTTTGATGGCAGAGGTCAGGATACTGTCTGCACCCAAGATGATGTGCATTATCACAGTTTTTGGTATGACTGATGTTGACATCGATGGCTTTAGTCCACTCTTGAATGTTTTTGATGATATGCTGAAGGATACTGATGTCATGTTGATACTGATGCCAAAGGTGGATTTGTTTATATACTTCCAGTCGTGGTTTGTGTCCCTCAGGGCGTCTTTGACAGGGATAAGTAAGCAGAGTGGCCCCAGCTTGGTGTCCTGTGGCACACCGCATGTTAGGGGTAGTAATTCCGTTATGGCTACCCAAAAGCGGACGGCTTGGTGTCGACCGGTCAAGAAGTCTGCCAGCCACGAGACGAGACACCCTTGTAGTCCCAGGTCAACGGCTTTCTTTATGATGATGTTATGGATTACCAAGTCGAAAGTCTTAGTGAAGTCTACGAAGGTGTCTGCCACCGAGGGCTTGTGCTTTTCCAAGCTGCAGTAAATGAAGTCTAGGAGGCAAACAAGGCAGCGAGTGGTAGAGGAAGTCTTCATACTACCAAACCGTTAAGAGTTAACTGAATCAGCAGTTTCAGCATTGACCCAGTCATACGCAAAACTTTCAAAAATTAGATTGAGGATTCTGGTGATGGCAACAGGATAACAGGGTGTAAGCTACTGCTGGATTTGGATATTGGAGTGACATGCTATCTTTCAGTGCTGTGGGATATTAAAATTGTTTGAGTGAAGCGCTAAATATGGAGGTTAGCGATGAAGCTGATTCATGGGAGAATTCCTTGTACAGTTTCACCGGAAGATTTATGGGTGTCGTTGAGCGTTTGGTCTAAAGGTGCTAAGGGCGCTTAGCTACTTGATATTCCTCTGCTGTGTTCGGGGGAGATGGGGATGGTAGGTATGCTGGGAGGGAGCTGATGTCGAATTGTGGGAATCGTTGGCAAATATCAGCAAAATGGTTGTTGATTTGTTGTACGGCCTCCTTATTGCTAAGTGGGGTCTACACAAGGATAATGTGAGAGCCATCGCTTGTCACAGGCAGATAATTCTTTCTGTTTTATCATACCAGTAACCGATGTTGGCCTACATAAGATGCTGTACCTTGCTTGGATATAATGCTTCTTCGCATCTCGTACTTCCCGTTGCACCTTATGCCAAGTTGTTTGCAGAGGTCGTTGTTGTGATTTCTGAACGTTCGAGTTTTCTACTGCATAACTCGCTTTGATCCAGGGGGCCTCGGCCGAGTGTAGTGTTACCGTCGACTGAGGGAACAAGTGTCGGTAGACCTGGCTGCAGGCTTCGTGTTGCTCCTCCCACATGACTTCCACGTCATCTTTTCTGGTTACCTCTGTTCAGTGTTGACGAGTCACCCACCAAATTGAAATCTCTCTTCGCTGAATCAGAAAGTGGCCCATAAGTTTTGGTGTCAGCTCGCTTGTGTTTGGGGTTGGTGGTGAGCGAGGGACCACAAGATGTAATTGAGAACTGTGTCTGAAGGGGAGGGAAATGGTGTGGTTTGTTGGTAGTGGTCAGACATGTTAGTAAGAATCAGGTAATAAGTGTTTGCACCATGCATGGAAAGTGAACAATTTGAGATAGATGAAGTTGTTCTCGGAGGTTGGTGGTGTCTGTCTTATCGACATCCTTCCATACAGTCTTAGAACTAGGGTATCTAGTTCTTAGTGTGTCAGATGTGTAGGTTAGGAGACCTAGCAATGCCTCCCTGCTGGAGGGACGCGACGGGTGGTCGACCAAGCAGTAAGTAATGACGGCAGTTTGACGTGTGTGTGTGTGTGTTTGTAATGATGAAACCTTGACCCATAATACCTCCAAGATCCTCAGGCACGTTGACAGCTGGCTGGGTATAAGACGTTGTGTGTGTGTGTGTGTGTGTGTGTGTATGAGGGTTACCACATTTCGCCTGCTAGAAGTTACATCGCAAGTGAAAAGTCACTTATGTCGAGGCTATATCATCGTTAATTAAACGAAACGAAGTCTCGTCAGAGAACTTGAACGTAGTTGTCTATGGAAAGGATTTTAGTTGATCATGAGTCACATCACTTTTGAAACTTCTGATCTTTGTCTGAGCATGGTCAGTATCTTGCTCCTTGGCAACACTGAGGTCGATGGTTCAGTCAACTCTGCCAAATTTATTTTGTAATCTCTAGAAAGACTGAAGAGATCTGAGTTGGAATTACTCTTTCGGAGTTGCAGTCTTCTTACTTCTCTTGCAATTAAAGCATGTTTAAGAAAACGGAAAAAAAAATAATTCTTTTCACGGAAGAAATAGTTGTTTATGAAAATTTCGTCAGTTCATAAGCGCTTCAGGTTTGGTTTCACAGCTGATGTCTCATTCATTACGTCACCGTAGTTAACAATGACGTCACTCGTTCAAAGAGCTGCATATTTATCTCAAGTGATGTTTGTACAGAAGAGGATGTGGTGGACTTACCCTGGTCACTAATGTCTCCCTTATAACCATATACGTTTCTCGCAACGCGTCGTTATTTTATTTTTGTATCTAAACGCTTAGACGGCACGGGCAACTGGAACCATATATATACAAGTCATCTCCTTGGCCTGAACCCGGCGACACCCATTGTATCGACTGACCCCTCTGGGGGGTTGAGCAACCGGGTTGTTATGGACCGCCTGTCACAACCAGGATTCGAACCTGTGCGCTCGACCCTGGGCGTCCCTTGAATGCTTCACGGTCACGGATGCTAAGCGCCACATTCTAGAGGTGTGCCATCCTTCGACCGTCATAATATATTCACTTTCCGTGATTGCTGTGTTGTCTTCATGCTTATGTTTACATCTGCCAGTAGCGTCCATACCTTGGGCCCATCATTATTCTTTGCTATTTCTGTGCGTCTTTTGGTCGTCCTCAACACACGTTACCCAGCAGCTCCTCCTAGAGTGGTTAGGCTGGTAACCCCTAACTCAAGGAATCCCCCCAACTCACCCACCTTCATTCCTGTCATAGGTTTTCTGCAGGAAAGAAGAGCTTTGGTATTCCAAGCAAACATGACAGCACCAGCAAACATTCCACTAGACTTAAGTCCAAATATAATACTTCTGTTTCACTCAAGCTCTAGTCGAGACAGTCACGTTCGTCCTATGGACGTGGAGGCAATCCTTGTTAAAAGAATAGATATCATTTGGTGCACCATAGGAATTGTAGGTCTGGGAGGGTAAGGAAACAAGACAATAAAAGCTATGACGAAAGAGGAAGCTCCGCCCGTTAAGATGACTTGCATATCCACGCAATCTGTTCCTCTCAGACGGTCTGGTTTATACGTAACGCACGACTGTTGTCTGCGAAGGAGGACCCTCGGTCCAAGTTGTTAAATGACAAGGTACACCAATAACTTCTGAAGATTTGACGCCATAGGTGACCTGGGACTTCGTCCCACACACACACACATGACAGACAGTATGTACGAGTCGAGTCGTAGGCATTTACAGGTGGGACATTCAAAGGACAGCACAGGTTTAACATACAAATGTGGGACAAAGTGAGTCGCTTGAAGGGTAGCTACCACAGGGGGAACACAAAGACATTCTACTGGCATGATTTGCGCAGGATAGCTGAGGGGCTGTTGATATATAGGTGAAACGTAGGTCCGGTGCACAAATGAAACAAGTGAAGAATAGAAGTAGTGACTGAAGAATAGAAGTAGTGACTAAGTGCAGTAAAGATACATTGCACAGGTGAGACACATGCAGGAAAGTACAGAAACAATTCGCGCTTTTAAAAAGCAGTCTTACATAAATGAGACGTGTGAGTGATGACACGGGAGATGCTAACAGGTTTGGCGCAAAGGCATCCGAAGATGCGACGTCTGAGGCACATGGCTGGAGAACGAGGGAGTGAGGAGAAGTAGAGAGGAATAGCAGCAGAATAATGTACATGTTTACAGCTCCCCCTTTGAGCCCCCAACGCCCTCTTTAACAATGTCTCTTGAACCCTCCTCCCCTTCCTGTGTCGTCATGGCACGTACAGGAGCCGCTTCCTTTCCCAGTTGTCTCGATTATCTTCGTTCGGACACTTCACCACGTGACGTTTCCTGACACGAAGCGATGGATAGTGAAACACTTGTGGATGATGCTTCAGCCGTGGCTGTAGCGTCCGTGGAAGTTCCTACAAGCGACAGATCAGACGTCTGTTCTTCTATACCAAACCTGCAAGTTTCATGGTACGGGGAAATACGTCACTGAGACTTAGGAGTTGCATGAGTGTTAGAAAGATTCTCGATACTGGCTTACTTCACACCGCACAGTGCCTTATAGTCTTGCGTTCATTCTGCCGCCCACCACCGCTGATGGGCACCGCCCTTCCTCTATATAGCCTCCAGATGACCCAACACGCCATACCTTCAGTCATCTCATACACCTTCCCTTTCTGTGCTACTAGTCAACAAAGAATCCCCTTTAATGCACGTACCTTACGAAGCACGAAGATGATGATGGTAGCAATGCTTAACAGGTATAGGGATGAGATACTGATCATCATGATGCGAATGACGATAATGAGAATATTAATGATAATGGTGATACCGGTAATATTAGATGTATCATTCATAATGATAACAGTGGCTGTAATGAAAGTGAATATAATGAATATAATGAGAAGCATGTTTGTATCAATGATATCGCTGGAGAACAACAATCTTGTCCATGTTTGATGATGCAGTAGAACAATATAAGACCTGATAGAAAACTCGTAAATATTCATCTGTTTCCTTCTGTATTGTTATTCCATTCTGCCCCTCCCTCTTTTGTTTCTTTCTTCCTTCTTCATGTATCTGCTTGTGCGTCTTAACTACGGTGGAATGGATGTTTACATGAGTGCTCAACATCCTTTCTTTCTCCATAGGTATAACAACGTCAATCTGTCTAACTGAATGACTGTTTGTTATACTGTCTACACGAGAGACTGTCTCCTCGACTGTTTTACGTGAGTGACTTCCTCCCTGACCGTCAGCACGACCATGGGTTGAAGTGATGAGTTGCCGGACGACTGGAAATAATTCAGAGTCTGTAATGAGAGCAAAATCTCACCGTGCCAATCGCACTTTCCCTCCGTCACCTTCTGTTGGTATACAGAGCGTTCAGGTGTCCATATCTCATTTGGGTCTGGCTGGTTAGTGGGACAAATGACCTGACCTTTGTTGACATCAAATTAATCACTCCCTTACGGAAATAGATATCATTCTAAGCACTCTCTCTGTGTCACCACTTGCATGTGTCAGAACCGTATCTTTGCTAAGTGCTTTTGCATCGAGGAGACCATCAAAATTACATATAAAAATCCCTATCTAAAATCAATAGCCTTCCGAGTCATCCCAGCGGGATCTGTAACCTTGATCAGCACGTAGTATCCACAATATGTCAGGTTATAATTTATAGGACCAGTTTTTCCTTCATGTATATGCTAATAACGGGAAAGCCTCTCCTTTGTTCTATTCGTTAACAGTTAGTTGCAGCCGCGCACTTTAGGAAATTTGTAATTCGATACTATAGGGGTCCTTGTAGACCCTTAAAAATATAGTCTATGTTTTTAGACCTGACTCTTAAATGAAGGATTAGTATATGAAGAAGGAGAGACAAATGAAAGAGGAGAACTCCACAGCTTCGATGTTCGAGGGGAAAAGGAGATAACATAACAGCTAATCTTCAATTGGCCGGAGTAGCAGCCAAGGGCGTAAGATCATTGCTACTGTTGTTACTGATATAGGCATCAAGATATATATCAGTGCTTATCATCATTATCGATATATTCTAGACCATAGGAACTTTATGGTGCCAGATTGATAAAAGAGATTAACCACTGGCAACTATCCTTGACTACAGTTTGCCTTCAGTTGGAAGGAGTTTATGACTGCAAACACCTCGGCTGTTAACTTTTAACAAGATTCTCAAATCATGTTTGAAAAGAGTTACGGGAAACGGGAACGTTTTTGAGAGCATAGGTTGTTGAAGACTGTGAACTCGGGTTGATGATATAAGGAATGCTTGCTTTATCCTATTGCCCATTACACGACAAAGGAAACTCATGATGTATGGCACGTCTCAGAGGGAGATAAAGATCGGTGTATCTCTAAGAGAGACTCGAGGTTACCCAATGCTGCTTCAAAGTAGAATAACAGAGAAAGCGGCGTCTATCTCCCCTGCAACATGACGGCGATAACACAAATCTTCGTGCTGGGTCATTAGTGGTCTGTTGATCAACTGCAGCCAATAGTTCCTCACCTGATGGACAACTTATGAACATATGCACAGCTGAAGGCTCTAAAATGGTTCTAGGCTACGTGGCTGCAGTGATTACCTCCGCTTTAAGTCATTCTTCATCTCCTCTGTGCTCTGCTTTCTTGTGGTTACGTCCGCTGATGAATTTAGTGTAATTACAAGGTCCTGCATGAAGAAGCCAAGCTAGGTGATGATTCTGTGAGGAACGATTACTTAGATCTTCATTATACTGTGAAGAAGACTCAACATGGAGTACGTTAAGTTGAACTGTGCCATTGAGATGTTACTGATAACAGGAATAGCCACCAATAGAACTTACAGATAATTGGCTTTACTGCAAGCTTAAGGCTTAGGACAGCATTTTTTCCCCCTTTTCCGAAATAACGATGTAAGACGGAAGGAGTATGGCAGAAATGAAGATTTTCGAGGGGTTCTTAAGGATGAAGCAACTAATCATTTTCACCCATGTTCTTTTACATCTGATCGAGCTTCCGAGCGTTGGAGACTGATGGCGGAACTTGAGGAAATCGTGAGGGGACCAAGGGACACTCATTTGTCGGGATCACCTATGTTATGGAGGCATACCAGAATGATCCATTGCTGCAAGCGTTATGAATTCTTAAGATAGATGTATCTACATAAGACATGACTGTGAGGTGTCTTTGATTACTTCCAGGGAATGTGGTGTTCTGAAAAGTAGTGTTTAGAATCAGAGAAAAGGTGAAAAATCCAGCTAATCAAAGGGGATCTGCGGTCTTTTTACGTGATGCATTAGGAACGCTGGTCTGAGTTACTTAGATCACTGTGTGGATTATTAAAACTCTGCACCTCCGCACCTATTTACTTGAGCTTCTATTGAATCTTGTCAGTGATCAGTACTTTGAACTCGCCTGGGAACTGAGGATTTGCTCTTCAGTGTTTCGCTAAAAGACTGTTGCAAAAACGTAGGTCAGCGTTGCTCCAAATACTTCAAGCTTTATCAAAGCTACCAATTATGAGCTGTGTTGCCGCGCTTTCATTCAGCTGATTTACGCCAGGGATAGCTGGAGGAGGCGGAGTATTCACGTTATCTTGTCACATAAAATAAGATACTCTGTGGTCCTTAAACTACACCTCGACACCTTCCATGTTAAAAAGTTTGGCATGATCCTGGGGGCGTTTGATGGTGCCTGCCTTTCTCAAAACATTGAGGCTCTCTCTCTCTCCCTGTGGGAGGGACGTGCAACACAGGAAGAAAAAATGTATTCTAAGATCCTTTGTGTAAAACAAAACCTTTATTTCTCACACCTCGGCCACCACTAAGCCAAAAGTGAAAGTATAACTGGGAAAATAGACTTGAGGATAAAGAGGCATGTGTTGTTTATGTTGTAAATGCACATATTCACTCTCTACAAGGAGTCGAGTGTTCTGTTATTTCAGCTGTTGGAAGACTGTACTTTTACCCAAACTTATCACTAACCCTAAAACTAGATAACTATTCTCATCACCTGCCAACTAATTAGCTGCTTATGATCAATGGACGATGATGACTTTCTCCAATTATACGATAGGATTTATAAATTGGGATTCAAATATTCTCTTGTATAATTCATAAATGTAATTCTTTTGGAGGTGAAACTAATGTCGTAAAAGGATCAATTCTTTTCTTAATAACCTGCTATCTATAGCATGTGAGTGGAGTGCTAAGAGTGCAGTTCCTGGGAACTTCAGTATCATAGATTCTCATAAAAGGAAAACAATTCTTAACCATGCTGTCGATATACCCATTTACATAGATATCCTGCATCTGTACACAGTGAGAATTTGCGTTAGTTTTCTATTTCACTTCCCTAAGTGTCCAACTTCAGATGATCTCCAGATACTGCGCTTCAAGTGTCAAATGCGCATAAGCCTTTGGACAGGAAGAAGACAGCTTTGCTAAGACAAGATAACTCATTACATACTGGAAGAGATTAATCAGTCAGTATGAGAGATAACCTGAGAGTGTCTCCTTAATCGCGGCCAAAACACCAGATCCATTACAGGCCAGAGCTACTGTTGTGTGTGACTTGCTAGTTCTGGGATGTGATGAAGAGCACACATCCTATGGTGCTCGGGGACCAAAGCTGATGTGTAGATTACGTTGTGACATTTTGTGTGAGGTGTCATTAGCAGTTTGTATATCCTGGTGCTTAGGGAAGGAACGCTGGAACAAGAATGCCGTAATTTCTTCCTTTGAGACATGATTGGATGATACAACTACTTCTCTGAGTCTTTCAACGGTTAAGAAAACGGAACCTTACGATGGATGAAATGTTAAGAAGCTGAAAAGGCATCAAAAAGCATTCAAGTGATTTGCGTGAAGCAGAAAGACCTCGCGATTATGTATTAAGAAAACTGAATGTTACACTTCGACGAGTTTATGTCCAGTCCTCGGTCATGTTAGTCTGAGAGAGAATTGAGTTGTCACTGTGTCCATTTGTCTCAGGTTACTGCATGAGACTCAATGTTACGCGAACCACGTGCTCTTACGGTCCACAAATATCTTGAAACCCCGCAACTCTGTGTTCTTCAAAATACATCAGCATTCAGAAGATCACAGAGCAAGGGAATATGCAGTAATACAGAGAAACTGAATATCGAGGTGGTTGACTGAGGTCTGAATACTCACGTTTTTTCTTGGCGTCCTCTGGGCTGGGCTGCTGCATGATGGTCTGCGTGTGTACCACTTGG
>JAUUDZ010047650.1:0-10567 GCA_032361705.1 Panulirus versicolor | reverse complement strand
TAGAGTGGATTCATCTCATATGTAATTTAGCATGGAAACAAATGGTTGTGCCTGAGGATTGGATGAAAGCTATTATTGTTCCTTTATTCATAGGAAAAGGTGTTAAGGATTTATGTAGCAATTGTAGGGGAATTAGTCTGTTAAGTATACCAGGAAAAGTGTATGCAAGAATATTAATTGACAGTGATGAAAATAACTGAATGCAGAAAATATGAAGAGTAAGGGGTTTTAGAAAAGATAAGGGAAGCGTGGATCAAATTTCTGTTGTAAAGATGACTGTGGAAAAGTATTTAGCGGAAGGTGAGAAGTTCTATGCAGTTTTACGGATCTGGAGAAAGCGTGTGACTGAGTTTAGTGGAATGCTTTGTGGGATGTGTCAAGGTTATATATTATAGGGGTACAACTTTTGAATGGTATAAGTGCCTTCTATAGAGGAACAAATGCATGTGTAAGAGAGGATGGAGAGCTGAGTGAAAGTTCTGTGATACATGTAGGTGTGAGGCAGGGCTGTGTGATGTCACTGTGGCTTTTTAATTTATATATGGATGGAGTGATAAGAGGGAGGTCAAGAATCCAGGCTGTGGAAGTGAGCTATTTGAGAGGAGCATGTGGTGTGACCAGATAGAGTGAAGAAGTAGATAAAAGGGTGTATGAGAGATGTGGTATGACAAGAATGCAAAGGGAGTGAATTTTGGAGTAGTAAAATGGGTAGAACATAATACTTTGAGAGGGTTTGGGCATGTGGAAAGAATGCAAGACTGGAAGTTTAAAGGAGAGTGTATGATAGTACAATTAAAGGTGTTGGTGTGAGTGGAAGACCACTTGTGACATGAGCAAATAGTGTGGAGGAATGCTGGAGGAAGAGAAACAGAGGAAGCATGTGTGGAATAGTGTATGCAAGGGAGGCATGTAAGGACAGGGATAAGTGGAGACTCTTGCTGTGGCCTCCCCTTGATGGGAGTTCCGGAGGGAATGGGCATTAGAGATATAGATAGATAGACAGACAGAGTAGGATTTTTATTTTTATAAGTGGTTAAGTGTTGCCTAGAACAGAATAGTAGTATTCTGTAAGTTCATAGGGAAAAAATGGCAACAGAGGTAATGCATCCTTTATGTAAGTCACGTGTCTTTCCTTTTTTTTTATTCAAGATGTGCAAATGCCAGTGAATGTATATAAGATTTTAGTCCTTTGACATTATTTTTATACTACTTGAGCTTATTCTAAATTCTGTACCACTTGAGAAAAGTTTTCCTCATAACGTTATCCTTAAAATTTTTTTCATTGAAATGAATTGCATGTTTGTTTATGCTAAGCATGAACTAAAGTTAATTTTTTGAACTTGCTTTGTATATATGCTAACTTATATGTTTTTTGTTCCACATGCATCTTGGAAGTGTGATGTTAGATACCCTAAATTTTCATGGCATTTAATCCGTTGTTGTGGGGATGAGGTGCAGCAGTTTATGAATGATGTTAATTGCATGTAAATATATTGCTTTGTAGTTGTAAAAAATTATTGTGTTTTTCATTGCTACTAATGATCCTGTATTTAACTTTGTTTGCAGTTGTTCAACAAAGAATGGTTATGAATGTTTTACTTAACCTCCTTATGAAGATAGTAAAATAATTATCTTTGTTTTCTTTTCTTTTTAATGCACCTAAGGAAACCACCAAGAAAGTAATTCAGGTAAGAAATTTTTATAGTTAATGATGTGATTATGTAATTATTATAGTTAATAATCTAATAGATTAGAGTTTTGATAACTGAACACTTCTTGGATGACTTGGATGTCTTATAGATATTCATGAGAGGTATATAGGTCTGTATCTGAATAAGTGAGCATATGGAGGATTATTTTGATTATTTTAAATAGAAACAGATGGAAGACCACCAAGACAAATTTTTATCTTTAACAAAGATGATTCAATTTTAGAGATATTTTGGTGAGTTTTATAGGTCTATATTTGAATAAGTAGATATGTGAAGGATTCCATTAATCCTTTCATTGTATTTAGTTTTGTTTTCTGTGTTTCTCTGTGCACAAATCACAATAAAAGAAAATAAATTTCTGCCAAACAGAATCTCTCTGTATCATAAACCATTGAGGAAAATGCCCCCAAGAGTAATATTCTTTCCTCAATCTTGGTGTGGAAGGGGCAGGCTTTGACTGGCAGTTTGCAACCTCATTATTTATGTAAGTACCATCCTTTAATTACCACTCCACCAAATATAAACCTATCTGAAACCACAATCCCAAGTCAGACTCAAGTCATGGTTTCCAATTAACACTACAGACATTACCCATTCCTACAGTACTACAAATACTAACCAGTTTAACACAACTTGAGTCCAGGCTCTTTATGCCCATGATGCAACTACCACAATGAAGACACTGAACACTTAGCACATTGTGCTGCACTTTCCCCACACATACACAATATCATGACACTCTATGACCTTTGGTCCTTCCTGGTGGATATGGGCAACTTCCTGTGTACTGCAACAGCCCCATAAAGATAGAAGGGACTCCTGGGGTAAGAGTTAGTTATTTATTAAACAAGTTACAGACTTGATGGTTTTTTTGTTTGGAGCGATTTCACATATCCCATATGTACTGTTTACAATTTTCTACATATATTTTTCACTGAGTTTAGAATGGCAAAAAATGAGAGTTAATGAAGCTAGTGGAGTGGGTGAGGAATGAGAGGTATTTAGAGAACCACTGCTGGCATGTGCAAGTCTATGTGGCATGTGGAAGGTGGGAGGAGGGCAGGTGAAACAGCATTCAGAGTTGTTGGATGATGAAGTAAAGTTGCTAATGAAACAGAAAAGGGAGTTATATTCTCCTGAGCATTGACAAAAAATCTTTTGCCAATTTTATTGCTGGCTACCATACAAGTCACTCACAACTGGGTGAATCCTAAAACCCTTAAACTGTACAACAGAGTTCCCCAAGGAGCTGAGTTTTTCCTCCAGTCTCCTTTAACATCTCTGTACAGAACCTCCCTTTGCTTCTAGCAAACAACAGTATGAAGGTCCTCTTATATGTAGATGAGCTCACAATCACATTATGACACCCTGACACTACTGTAGCATCAGCAAACATGCATCGCTGCCTTATACAGTTTGTATAACAGATCACTCAGAATGGGTCTGCATCTCCACAGAAATCTTCAATCAGTCTTTTACCCCCAGACACACACACAACTCCAATGCACACTCTCCAGCCACCTCATGTGGACAGTCAAAAAATAGAACGCCAACCATTCTCTGCATTGCATATGACACACACAACGTTCACTCTTCGCACCAATAACATCAACACATAAGCAACACAGGAAGTAAATGCCCTCAGACAACTAACTGACATCAGATTTGGACAAGATAGAGATTCTCTTAGCATGTTGCATCATCCACACCACATGCAAGAGTTAGCAAGATATTTGTCAGGAATTTCGATATATGAATGGCAAACTTGATTCACCATACTGAATGAGTTCTAATAGAATCAAGAATGCTTGCGGAGAAAAATCAGATATATATAGGGTTTTGGTACATTACACATGACAGCTAGAGAATGAGTGTGGGCAGATGTGGCCTTTCTTCATCTGTTTCCTAGTGCAATCTTGCTGACACAGGGAGCAGCAATTGGGTGTGGGGGAGGAGAAGAGAATGTATATGTTGTCATTTTTCTTTTCCTTCATGCATTTGCACTGTTTCCTGTGGGAAATGGATGATGGTGAGCAAGTATGAATATGTATATGTTGCAAGAGGTCACAGTGGTGCCTTTGATCTAGTATATGCATAAAACCATAGGAAAATGAGACATGATAAGTTTCTAAATGCATTTTCATATGATCAAGTTGTCAGGGGAGATACAAGAATGAGATAGAAGACATAGAACATTTAGTTGATATACAAAGAAGAGACATAGCTAAGACACCATTTGTAAGCAAGTGTTAACAGATGGTGGTAATGCTTGTTTACCAGTGGCGTCTTAGGTATGTCTCTTCCTTTTATATCAACTGACTGTTCTATGTCTTCTTTCTCATTTTTGTATCTCCCCTGATGATGTGATCATTACATGACAGTGCTTTTAGGGACATACTGTGTTTCATTTTCCTGTGGTTTTACACACAACACACACACACACACACACACACACACACACACACATATATATATGTATATATATAAGTCACTAAGACGGTTCTCACAGGAGTTGGTTCTGTCCGGGAATCATCTTGGTAGCTGGTCTCTGTGCTCGAGCCATTCTCTGTGTCTTTCCTCAAGTAAAGTGACCAAGACTGAACACAGTATTCCGGGTGTGGACGCATCGGTCACCAATCATCAGTCACCAGTCACCAGTCATCAAAGACACCAGTCATCAGTCACCAGTCATCAGTCACCAGTCACCAGTCATCAGTCATCAGTCACCAGTCATCAGTCACCAGTCACCAGTCAAGACTCAGGATATTTCTCCTGGCCTTACAGTCGTCTACCTTAACAATAAATCCATGAATTATGTTCGCCAGTTTAAGTTTCTGTGGACTGTTAACTTGAGACTAAGTTACCAGATGTTGCTAACACCCAAGTCTCTTCCTCACTGCTCATAGTTTGTAGTTCAACACAGTTAATGCTGTAGTTTGTCTCTATCATCTTTATCACCACCAATATCTCAAACTTTATTGCACTTATCAATATTAAAATATGTATGCCACCTGTGAGGCCAGCGCATCAGTTTACCTGTGTCAGTTTGGATATGGTAGGAGAGTGTGTGGGCACTACATGAGAGTGTGTGCACGTGGTGCAAGAGTGTGTGACAAGAGAGTGTGTGAGAGTGCGGCGGGGGAGTATGTGTATGTAGGGAAAATGAATTTGGCGCAAAGGTGAGTTTGATAGAGGAGTTCATGAGTGCGACAGGAGAGTGTATGAGTGCAAGAGGAGAGTGTGCGAGAGGGGAGTGTATGAGTGCAACAGGAGAGTGTGTGAGAGGGAAGTGTATAAGTGCGAGAGGAGAGTGTGTGAGAGGGGAGTGTATGTGTGCGACAGGAGTGTGTGAGAGGGAAGTGTATAAGTGCGAGAGGAGAGTGTGTGAGAAGGAAGTGTATAAGTGCGAGAGGAGAGTGTGTGAGAAGGAAGTGTATAAGTGCGAGAGGAGAGTGTGTGAGGGGAGTGTATGAGTGCGACAGAAGAGTGTGTTAGTACCCTGTCCAGCAGCCTCTCCCGGGCCACGTGCTTTCACTGTCAGTGATGATGGACTGGCAGCTGTCTTGTCGGCAGTTTATACCAGTCATGACGACGGGTGAGGCAGTTCATACCAGTCATGGTGAAGGTGAGGCAGTTCATACCAGTCATGGTGAAGGTGAGGCAGTTCATACCAGTCATGGTGAAGGTGAGGCAGTTTATACCATTGTGGCGACGGAACAGCTTCCTGGTGACGGGTCAGTTTATGTTACGTGTGATGGTAGGTAGGGCCGCTGTCCTTGGGTCATGTTATACTGCAAGTAGGAATATGTTCACGACCCCTGAGGGTTAGGTCAAAGGTCAGGCATGCTCACGACCCCTGAGGGTTAGGTCAAAGGTCAGGCATGCTCACAACCCCTGAGGGTTAGGTCAAAGGTCAGGCATGCTCACGACCCCTGAGGGTTAGGTCAAAGGTCAGGCCACCTGGTGTGAGGTACTGGTGTGAGGTACAGGGGGTGAGTATGAGGTCAGTGTGGAGGGTGACTCGTTTTCCGTTGTGTTGCGTCTGACAATGTCACTGTCCACGTGATTCCTCCAACTTGTGGTGGCTTGAACACGTCCACACGTCTCCTGGACGTACGTCTTGGTCCACACGTCTCCTGGACGCACGTCCTGGTCCACACGTCTCCTGGACGCACGTCCTGGTCCACACGTCTCCTGGACGTACGTCCTGGTCCACACGTCTCCTGGACGTACGTCTTGGTCCACACGTCTGGTTCTAGTCGTTCTCTGGACGTGCGTCAGTGACACTAACGCCGACAACGTCGCGTCCCTCGGTAAACACGGCGCTCCGTCCCGCTGGCACCCACCCTCAGGTACACACGAGCGACACGCGGAACAAACGCCCATTGTGGTGGTAGCCAGCCAGTGTGGTCGCTAGGTCGTGGCGTCGGCCGCCCGCCCTCCTGGGCATCAGGGCCGCGACACTGGCCGTGGGGACTGACGATGTTCCGTGTGCTGTTGCCATCTGACGTCGGGGCAGCCCGCTGGCTGGTTGTGTACTGCAGCGCTAAACATAATCTCCTTCAGGGACATGAACCTACTACATGTGAGATGGAAACGGGTTGGGAAGAACATGGTCGCCGCAGATCCCACCTGGGATGAACCTGACAGAAGCACAAAGTATAAATTGTAAATCATTGGGAGGAAAGGCCCGCCACCACGGAGGGGGTGGATTCAGCAATATCAGTAAACAGATAAAATGGCAGGAAGTAATCAGTGAGATGTCTGCACCACAATAGGAAACCTTGCTGAGTGTCGGAGCACCGGAGGAGCGGGATGATTGGATGACAATACAAGCACTTGAAACACCAGCTCTCATGTGCCAGTGAGATAAAGTACATAAGGTTTACACCAGAGTGAGGGCGACACTTCCTGTGTACGAGGCGAAAATGAGTCGAACACCTAAACCAGTCACGCCTCACCCCACCAGATGGAGGGAAATCTGTCAGACGAACTGAAGAACGTGCATAGTAAAGTGAATACCTTACACAGAATCCAGGTAGAAGAGAAAGACATGAGAAAGAGAGAAGAAAAAGAATAAGATACTTTTATCCTTTACGACATGCAAAACGTGGACCACTTGTTCCATTGGCCCACTAACGACAGCATATGATGGTTGTCAGGAACCGAGAATAATGGTTGAGGGAATAGCATGAGTCGGTGTTCACTGAGGCAAAACCTTCAAGATAAACGACCCAACCGACTTCTTTCTCCTCCGTGATCCGATTACCCGAGTGTTACACTACCACATCTCACGCCTCCTGCAGGATTTTCAGAGGGCCATTGAGAACATCCCTAACACTCTTGCCCCTGGGCCGGGTCCCTGGAACTCTGTCTCCAAAAATAAATGCAACACGTCTCTTGCACGACCGCTGAATATTCTCTGGAGGAAAAGTCTATTCTGGCATCATCCCCGAGAGTCTGAGGCCGACTCACAACTCCCCACTCCAGAACGGAGGAAGCAAAGCTTCACCCCACAAAAAATTAACAGCCGACCTACCGTCAGCGGTTGATATCACACATTATTAACTGGCGAGCGTCTTAAGATGTAAATGACTAACTTTGTGGGATCAAGTAACCGACCCAACCCAGGAGAACATGGTGTGAGAGCGGGCACGTCTCGCCTGCCTCACTTACTGGATCATTTATATACATACATACAGTCATGGAGGCTCATATGATCCCAGACTTGGCGAAGCTTTGATGAATGTAGCCATGGAGTCATAGCCCAGAAGATGCATAACATGGGAATAACAGGGAAAACTGGAAGATGGATATACAACTTTTTAAGTAACGGGTCACAACACATTATTGGAAGTTAGAGTTTTTCCAGTACTTCCACAGTATTAAGCTCCGTCTCCCAAGGAACTGTATTTGCGCCCCTTCTGTTCCTCATCCTCGTTATATCTGACACTGACACAATATGTATCATCTTGTGCTGATGGCACGAGAAGAAGGTATGAAAATATCATCAGCAGAAGACAATATGAGACCACAACAAGACAAACCAAGTCTTCTACTAGACCAAAAATATATATATTTTCAATGAGGAAATACTCTAACTCCAGTACCTACAAGCACCTACGGTAAGGTCTGCTATGACGGCAGGATACCGGGCAGGTACAGACACAACCATATCACGATTGAGTCATGTGAAAGACTTCGAAGCCATAATGTCAGACGACCTCACCGTCAGTGAACACACAAGGCAACAGTTACCTCTTCCATGAAGATAGTAGGTTGGATCTTGCGGACCTTCAAGTGAGGACAATCCACCGGTGACGCTCTTTCAAGCGGTAATACTCTCACATTTAGGATAGTGTTACGAGGTAACATATCATCGATAACGTTCCATCACAGGACGGAATAACAACAGAGTTAGAGTGAGTAAACATCTTCCACAGCCAACGGTAACAGATAAGGATCTGAGCTAATTGACTGAACTTGTAAGATCACTACAGCTGTCTATACTCTGGAGTGCAGGGTGAGGGTGGGGTGAGGGGGATACATCAGAGCATGAACCTGGAAACTCCTAGATGGTATGATTCTCAAAATACTCGGAGAACACAGCTCCTTGTTGACACAACAGACGTGGAAGACTGTAGAACATAGCCACTGTAATCAAAAGATGTGATGAACAAGAGGAAATACCTTGAACATCCGGGGCTCTAGACTACTGCTGCACACTGTCTGCAGAACCACCATGGGGCGCACGAAGGAGAAATTTAAGATGGTTCTGGTTAGGTATCTACAGTGTACCAGACCAGCTAGGCTGCAGTAGTTACGTAGGCCTACAACAGCTCGGTTGACCAACTCGTCAGATGACCGAAGCCGAGGCCAGGTGACAGATGAATGAATTGCGGCCTGCTGGTGTGGTGGACTGACCAGCATGTTAGGCAGGTCGGGTGTTGCGAGTGGGTTAGGGGCAGCGAGCAGATCGTTCAACCCCGGACCTGTGCGGGGGTGTTAGACCGGGTCCCTAAAGGAGATGGTTCCTCCGTCAGGAGCAGAGGGGAGCTTCGGCCGGCCATGCAGTAGGAGGAGAGAGAGAGAGCAGCAGTTGTGGCTCCCGCCAGGGATGTGTGAGGAATTTAATCTCTCCTGAGGTTCTTGTCTGGTGGGGCGGCCCTGGCCGGGGAGACCAAGCCACGGAGCGGCTGCAGCTCCCTCACCGACCCACTTTAACACATAAACTGCTGGGGTGAGATAGAGAACCTCTACATAAACTGCTGGGGCAGACTGGACGCTCCTGTACCACTGGAGTAGGCTGGACACATTAATACAGTCGTTTCCTCCTCAGAACCCACACCCAAGAGGAATGGCACGTCATAATATTCACGGAGACGACCCGGGAAACCCTGGTCCCTACCGTTACCACGGGAGTTGTCCCTAGCTGGGACGGGAGACCGGGGACAGTACGAAGATGACATCCCCATAACAGCAGACGTGCTGTTGGAAACATGAGGGAGGAGAGCACGTACCACGTGGGTCTGTTGTACACACGAGGGAAAGAGCCCCGTGCACCCTCCGTCAGGGTGTACCACGCCACTGGGATATGCCATGTGTGATGCCAGGCCACCAGCAGGAGACTTGCTAGCAAACCTGTCTGCGGGGGTAGAGAGCAGCCCCCCTAATACCAGCATAAAATATACCGAAGAAGAAGGGTTCGTGGGAGGCTCTGTTACTGTGAGGGCCCCGTCAACCTACTGCAGTATTCTCATTCTTCTTCCTGTGTAATGAGGAAGATATGAGGGTAGCCCAGGTGCCTCACACCCCCAACCAGTGTTGCCAGCCGCATCAGCTGTGTTGGTTATCATGGCCACTAGTGACCTCCTGCTGGTGAGGTCCTCCCTGCTGGTGAGGTCCTCCTGCTGGTGAGGTCCTTCTGCTGGTGAGGTTCTTCTGCTGGTGAGGTCCTCCTACTGGTGAGGTCCTCCTGCTGGTGAGGTCCTCCTACTAGTGAGGTACTCCTGCTGGTGCGGTCCTCCTGGTGGTGACGTCCTCCTGCTGGTGATATCCCCTGGTGGTGTTGTCCTCCTGCTGGTGATATCCCCTGGTGGTGTTGTCCTCCTGCTGGTGATATCCCCTGGTGGTGATGTCCTCCTGCTTCTCCCTCCTCACCACCTCATATACATGATAACATGATCGTCTGTCGTGGTGCCCACAACACTGGCTTCCCTGCTCCAGGCGTTGTAAATCCATATTTGCGGATGTGTGTGGAGGGAGGGAGGAACACATGCGTAAACCGATTAAATGATGTTTTATTCTCAACCTTTAGCAGGTTGACTGTTGGGCTCTGGCCTTGTGTCCCGCTGACATGGTGCAGGGGAAAGGTCACACACCTGCCTGGAGCAGTACTGCTGCTGGAAGTATTGCTCCCTGTTTCCAAGGACCAGCACTGCTGATTCTAGTCATATTATATGGAAAAAGAAAGATGAACAAAAAAGTAAATACATTGCTATGAGCTTCTTGAACTCAAGGGTACGGCCCTTGAGCATGACGGTGCAGCCCCTGGTCGTGGCGGTACGGCCCTTGAGCATGACGGTGCAGCCCCTGGTCGTGGCGGTACGACCCTTGAGCATGACGGTGCAGCCCCTGGTCGTGGCGGTACGGCCCTTGAGCATGACGGTGCAGCCCCTGGTCGTGGCGGTACGACCCTTGAGCATGACGGTGCAGCCCCTGGTCGTGGCGGTACGGCCCTTGAGCATGACGGTGCAGCCCCTGGTCGTGGCGGTACGACCCTTGAGCATGACGGTGCAGCCCCTGGTCGTGGCGGTACGGCCCTTGAGCATGACGGTGCAGCCCCTGGTCGTGGC
>JAUUDZ010047639.1:0-10567 GCA_032361705.1 Panulirus versicolor | reverse complement strand
ATATATAACTCTTCCTGTTTTGAAATGAGCTGAATGTTTGTTGGCTCTGTAATCTCGGGTGTACTGTACTATCATGGATCTTGTAGATCACCAAAGTTCTCATAAGAAATAGTTTGCAATTTTGATGTCATTTCTTCGTCTCAGACTTTGATCATTTGTGTACCAGTTTTACCTTCAGATAAGGAACATTTATGTACCAGTTTTACCTTTAGATAAGGAACATTTACGTACCAGTTTTACCTTTAGATAAGGAATCTTTCTTATCATTTTTGGGATGAATTATTTGCAGTGTATGTGACCAGGTTACCCTGCCCTGCTGGCGTTAGAGTGACATGTTCTTTCCCACCAACAGATCGTGATCCAGATCGGCGAGGAGCTGGATGGGATGGTCATGATCCGCAACGGTGACAACGAGCAGGGCGTCTGTCCCCTCAAGTACCTGCAGGAGGCCTGAGCCGTGTGCGCGCGCACGGGCAACACACACCCCCACATGAACATCACACACAAACACACTCACACACACACCAGTGGGCCGCGCTACTGGCTATCTGCACTTTTGTTTCTCGTTAAGTCAGTGACTTGTTATAGTGAGAGGACCACACCACACTGTGGACTTCTTCCATTGAGACATGGAAAGATCTACACGGAAAAAAAAAAAGAAAAAAAATCTCATCAGAAGGACCATATTCTTGAGAGATATATATTATGTATATTGCATACTGAATTGAAAAGAGAGAGAGAGAGAGAGGAAAAAAAACTGGGAGGCGACAGGAGCATCTCCCGTGGTCCAGCCGAGGAGGGGCGTGGGCGGAGGGCTGGAGGGGGGAGCTGCCCCACCCCCCTCCCCCAGAGAGAGAGGGGGGGGGAGGGTCTTGCCGAAGACTGTGACATTCATTCCTGAGCATTAGTTGTTGTTGTTGTTGTTGTTGTTGTTACTGTTTAGCTCTTTTGCACATAACTGTGGTCTTCACTGCACTTTGAAAGCTGTGGTCCGTGTTTTGCACTGGGAATTTACCCTTACAGCAGTGGGTGCCCTATTTAAAAAAAAAAATAATAATAAATAAAATCAATAAAAAGATAAGATAGAGAAAGAGCAGAAAAGTCTCTCATGTGTCAAGTGTTGCACATGTTATAGCTGGGCTGCGTCATGCAGTATGGACCTACCATAACCACTATGAACCTACTGTAGTAGTCGACTACGTCGCAACGGGGGAAATGATCGTAACGATTACGGAGAAGAATGGGAAACGGAACTAGCAAAGGAAAAGCAAGCCAGGCCACTCCAGCGACTTAGGATCCATCATCTGAAAACTTAGAAGGTGAGTCACCGTTCGTCGAGAGACTTGAGTCATGGGTTAAGTGTAGAACCCTGAGTAATGGGTTACGCGTAGAATCTTGAGTCATGGGTTAGGCGTAGAATCATGAGTCATGGGTTACGCGTAGAATCTTGAGTCCTGGGTTAGGTGTAGAAACGTGAGTCATGGGTTAGGTGTAGAAACCTGAGTCATGGGTTAGGTGTAGAAATGTGAGTCATGGATAATGTGAAGAACCCTTAGTCATAGATTATGTATAGAACCTGAGTTATAGGTTATGTGTAGAACTTAAGTCATGGGCTGTTTAAAACCCCAGTTATTGGTTATGTGTAGACCCATGAGTCATGGTTTATGTTTAGAACCCCAATTATTAGTTATGTGTAGATCCGAGCCATGGGTTATGCTTAGAACCCCAGTTAATAGTTGTGTAGAACCCAGTCATGGGTTAGGTGCAGATCCCTAAGTCGTGAGGTATGTGTAGGTCATGGTTTAGGTGTAGAACCCTGAGCCATAGGGCGTGTAGAACCCTGAGCCTTGCTTTATGTATAGAACTTAAGTCATGGGTCTAGTGTAGCACCCTAAGTCATAGGTTAGGTATAGAACCTGCGTCATGGGATAAGTGTAGTCATGGGGTAGGTGTAGATCCTTGAGTCACTGGTTAGGTTTAGAACCCTAAGTCTTGGGGTCATGTGTAGATCCTGAGTATATATGATTGCGAGTAGAACCCTGAGTCAGAGGTCATGTGTAGATTCCTGAGTCACTGATCAGGTGTAAAACCTTGAGTCGGTGTTGGAGCGTAGAACCCGGAGTCGAATGTCACGCGTTGAACCCCAAGTCGAGTCATGGGAGTCAAGGGACATGTGCTGAAGCACGAGACAAGGTTCACTCCTGCAGGAACAGATCATAGCAGATGACTTTATTCTGTTTTGAAATTCTTTTTCGATTTGTTGCTACTTTGGTCAGACTTTATCACTACCTCTACTGCGGATCAGTTCCTTGTGATGGGATGGCCATCTTGAATATCACATGTCCTCTCTCTCGCTTCTATCTGGTCAAACTTCTCCAATTATCATAGAAGTAAACCCTGAAACTTTGGCTCCGTAAAGGGATCCATAGGACTGGTTAGACCTTATCGCAATCAACTTTTGCATCTATAGTCGGATGATCGCTTTCCCAGGTGTAAACTTATATCCGTCCCATTTTCATCTCGTTGCGTCGTGTAATAGATGGTTTAGAAGTTTGTTTCTTTATTGAGTAAATGAAAAGCCTCTCAGTAGTGGGACTTTCAGCAGCCTTGTTCATCCAAGAATGCTTTTCTGTACACTTTTCAAAGCATCAATTCATGTGTTTTTGGGCAACTTACCATTCAAGATCAACGAATGTGTTGCTTAATTCATCTCGTGTCCCTACGCAGGAACTTTTATAATGCATATCAAGGGCATATCAAGCAGCCAGGGGAACTCACGGAAAGGTTTGTGGAGCCCAGGTGTGGATAGGAAGCTGTAGTTTCGGTGCATCATACGTTAGAGTGGATGTGAGCGAATGAGACTATTTCTTAATCTGTTCCTGGCGCTGCCTCGCTAGCGAGGAAAACTGCGAACAAGTATGATATATATTGTTACTAAGTATTCATACTGTGTTTTCATGAAATATTTTGTCTTTCAGCTTCGAACTCGAATCGCCGTCTCTTGGATAATGCCTTCCCAGAACAATGCCTTCCTCAGCGGCCGCCTTTTCCTCAACGTTGACGTCGAGGTCTACTTCAGCCACTTGTATCATCCTACCTTCCTTATGTGTCACCCCTCGTCTCAACCAGCCTTCCTCCACTCCTGCCCACAAAATCACAACAAGAACCTTTGACCAAACCTATGATTTTAAAGGCTTGCGTACTAACCATTAACATAGGCAATAATTTCTTTATGATGTATTTTGATAGTTTCCCTTCCTGTCCTCCGTGTGTGTTGTCCCGCCTCACTGACTATCCCACAATGCAGCCCCTGCTACTCAACTTCCTTCCCTCCCACACACTCACCATCCTGGTTCTCCTCGGGGCCAAGGCTCTCCTCCACCCATCTCTCTCCGAATATTCCCTGTTGCACACGACTCGCGTCCCTCCATTCAGTAACACCTTCCATCACTGATACACTAACATGTTCCCCCTCCATCTTTCAACATCTCATGTTTCCTTCTTCTACAGTCTTTGTCTCTGAACGTGATTTTGATATGTCTTTCTCTTCATCTTTTACCTTTAGGTAAAGTCTAAACACCTGGATGAGAGAGATGTCCCTATTATCCAAGTGACCCATTATCCATCCCTGTTTTCTCCTCGTTACCTGACTAATAGGATAAACAATGAGCATATACAGATGATGTAATTTTCAAGCATATTTTTACAGATTTTAAGAGATATTAGGAAGGTCATATAAGTCCTGGGTACTTTAAGAAATCTATTGCTTTATTTAGTTCCCCGTGGTTGAAGAATGTTGCCACGAAAGGCAAGCTAAGAGGCACTCGATATGGCTGGTTTAGAAAAATGACACAAATTCTCTAGAGCAGCACTAACTAGTTTGCATTAAATTTAGTTCGTAAAGGTATTAAGGAAGTAATATTGTTATAATATTAATGTTTTGTTTTTGTTCTTTCTCCTGCTCCCAAGCAAACATTATTGTAAAGCATTGCAACTCACATCCTTCAACTTCATTAATATCCTCAATGATTATGTGTGTTGACTTTTTCAAAGCATATTGGTAAACCTAGTTTATCTGAAACATTAATTTAAGAAGTAAGAAAGGTTCTTTTTTTCTCATTTTAGCCAAGTAAGAAGGTTAACGGTTGTGTCTACCGGTGATTTTTTTTTTTCTTTCTAGGTTTAAACTTTGGCAAATTCAGCTCGGGGCTCCAGTTGGCTATGACGATACGTGTATAGTATTGTCCTGATGGGTTTTAACAGCTGGGTGTGACAGTGTTCTATCCCCATGTGTTGTACCTGTACAGTGTAGTAGTGTACCACAATACGACATTGTAATGACAGTGTTCTGTGACACTGGTATAAACTGGCGATTCTGTGACAGTATACCATGACAGTGTCTTAACCTTGGCAGTATGATAGTGAACCATGGCTGCACCGCAACCACGGCTTTGCACTGCGGCAGTGTACTGTGGCTGTACAAATACAGCCCGTCGTCATTGTACATTTAAAGTGAACGGTGACGGTGTATCAGCATTGGCACTTATTTGATATTAACAAGTGTACTTCAGCAGTGTAGAGCAGCACATGGTGAATGTACTTTTAACTGCATATTGAGAAAATTGTTTTGCTGTTTTTACACATGAAAGCCATGCCTTCATTTTTCCCCACCACTTGCACCCTCCACCGTCACTGTTCCTGGTTTCACTGTGACAGTGTTTGGTAAATAATTCACATACTCGTAAGACCCTATAATGAGCTCTAAATGAAATTTCGAGTACTGCAGCTCCTTAGAAAAAAATTTGACTTTGCGTTTTGATTGGTAAAGTTCTGAATATCAGTTGCCCCAGATTAAATAATTTTCAGGTACCGTGTGAAGTAGATTTTGCATCATTCATGCAAAACGCTGTTGTTACATAGACAAAATGGACGAAGTAAATGAGATTTTGTTCACCTGAACGCTCATCTTCTGTGCGACCTTAAGACTTTGTCGCTCGCTCAGTGGTCCCACAAGTCTTGAATACCGCACGGGCTCTGTAGTGTTGTTTTCTAATACGATCCCTGTTGTTTGAACGAATTTTCACTTAAACAGTCGTGACTTTACTTGAAAATATGACAAACATTATTATGTAGGCTAAGTACAGCATCAACGAAAAACGTCTTGTCAATAGCAAATTGTTTATGAACACTCACTGTCGATGCTCCAGTGCGTCTTGGTAGTTATTGGTCAGGGCTGAAACCCAGGAACATGTCGCGGTGCATGTGTGTATTTGCCAGGTACCGTTCCTTCCATAACATTAAGACTCCTAAGGGTACTACGACACAAGGGTACCTTCCAGGGCTTTCCAGAAACCAAGGAACAGCGACATCATATAGGGCATTTAATCACTTCTCAGGGCATCGAAATGATACCAAGGCAAAAATACTTAACGTAGGACAGGACTTCATAACACTGTGATGAATCTTGGGCACCCAAGAACTTCATCGTTGTCGATAAATTCACAGAGCAGCACAATATATCTTAAGTCACAGACACGCTTCCTTGGCCACCATATACCTCCCTAACAGAATGACATTCCCAGGACATTTCCCAGACACACTGACATCCTCGAAGACAACAGAACACCTCCCAGGACATCGATGAATATCCCGGGGTACTAAGGACGCCTTTAAGGATATCATAAGACGTATTAACTACGTTAGTGCACGGAGCATCGTCATGAGAGCTGAGTGACGTAGAGCAAGTCTGTGATCTCACTTTGCAAGCCTTTGTACTGTACCATGATTATATTCAACTTACCATAAGACACAACCTCGTTTCCTGAAGTATTAGATAAGTGGAAAATCCAAAACTGGAGCCAGCTCGCCCCAACCGCCTTTCCTTGTGGGAGCGCTTGCTTTCATACCTCACACCGTCTACTCTCCCGCCTTGCGTCTCCCTTCTCTGCACCCTTTTCTTACCCAGCCATGACTAACGTCCTGATAATATGTAAATATCTGACAAATAACGGTAAGGTCTTGGCAGGTATAGGGGTAGGTTTCTTTACGTACATAATCATATGAAATAAACCTTCCCATAGCCTAACCCACTTTAATCTAGAATAGTCTTAAACTTAGGTTATAAACCATGATTAGGTTAGGTTTGGTTTATTAGTATACTTCCTCCCAGCTGCCAAGATCCTCCATCAATCATTACAACAATGAAGCTGTTATTTAACGGGAAGAATCCTGCATATGAACTTTTTTTTTCACTACACCAACCTTAGATCACTCTATTTTCACTTTGGATGAAAGTTTAGATAGGAATTCACTAGCAATAGTTACTGTACAGGCTTCATAGGAAAAATTGTAGAAATTCCTGGATACTGAGACATCACTTTAGAGGCTAGATATTATTATCAACCTGTCAAATTGCAACAACTTTGATGGGAAATGTGACCATTTTCAGTGAGAAAATCTAATCCAGTGAGAAAAGCAATGCAGGAGGGACGAATCAATTGAAATTCACCGGAGGGTCAAACTGCAGCGTCTCTGTCATGAGCAGTCTTGATGCTCCCATCTCTGCCAAGGTTTCCTCCGGTGATGTCACAGTAACCAGGTGTCAACAGCTGTTAGATGTTAGTTACGACCTTGGTCAGGCAGACAAATTAAGTAACTCTGACTCCCTATAAAAGGTAATTTTGAAGGAAAACTAATAATTTTTATATTGAATGATACAGAAAATTACCCCATAATTTCCTTTTACCATGAGCAAGAGTCGTGAGTTGCCTTCATTGTATATATATACATATAAATATATATTATAACTATACTGGAATTATGTTATATATGGACTAGGCTGTTGTTAAAGCTGCAGCATCTCATATCGTGTACATTATGTAAGCATGTGAGGAAACTTGTACCTGGGAGAGAGAACCACATCAACCCTAGAGACACGGCAGGTTGAAGATCTGTTGCACCAGGTAGACTTAAAACAAACAAACGACATGCAGTACATATCAAGCCGACACCTTGGTGGGGGTTTCACTCCTCGTCCCCTAGCCAGACGTTGCTCGTTTCACACTTGGGAAGTCAGCCTATTCATTTCTTCTCTCTCCCAACACAGACACTGTTGTTACCGCTAATGTTAAGCAATAAGATGCTACACAACGGGTAGCCTTGTTGGGCTTTATCGCCTGTATTATAGAAGAAAATCAAAGTGTCGTGTTCGAGAATATGACTCATTTAACGGTATATGAACGAAGACTGATCACTCGGTATCTGATAAATTATTTGCATTTTGCATTTTCAGGTCTTTAAGTATCTCTCTTCTTGATTTATTTGTGTGTAAATAGATGTAAAGAGAGTTATTGATCAATGAATTTGTAAAGTATTTTTATAGGTGTCATATACTTCATCTGGTGTAACTTGGGTGAGGCAAATTCTAGAATACGACTGAAAGGCATCTTAGCCGTAGTCTTTATAAAACTGTAATTTTTTTTCGAATCACTGATTTTACGTCTGAGCTGCACCTGCTGTCTTCAACACGTATTTAGCTGTTCAGAATGTATAAGAACTGTAGGCAAAACTTTGGCACTCAAAAAGCAAACTTAAGGCTTATTCCCCAGTTAATACAATTTATTAAATTAATGAGCCTTATGGAAATTAAACCTGAGGTTTATTTGGTCGCTCAGCTCGTCAGATACATTATCTTTATACACCGCCATAAAGAGATGCTCTTTATTTTATCACTAATTGTATGAGAAGCTAGACGAGTGGAATGAAATAAATATTTTCATATTTATAGTTTATTCTTGCTCTCCGTGCAAGTCATCACACTGTGTGGATGCTGCTGCTTCCGCTTGAGAAAGATCTTCCGAGGTCTACTTGTATTGTGGAGGGCTTTGTTGAGCCCTCCCGTGTGCCTGCTATGCAGTCACCTCCTTAGTTCCTGTTGCATATCTTACCTTTTCCTGTAGCATCACACTCCTTTCCAATCCGCGACCGTTCTTTCATAGCACCAATTCTTTCTGCCATCTGCAGCCCTTTCATTGATTTCCTCGTCTTATTATCGGTCCATTCCTGGCACCAGTGTCCCTTTTCAGTCAACTGATTTTCTTTTTCCCATGAATATCCATTCCCTGGCACGTCTGTCCAACTTAATACTGTCCAATTCCCCTGTAACTGTACCATTCATTTCCTTTTCCGTCGGATCGTTCTGTTCTAAGCACTACTGTCCTTGCCTGGCTGTGTCCTTCACTTGAAAACCTGATTCATCTTGGTACTGTTTCATCTTGCACACCATCCAACCACTGCTCCTCCTCACCCAACACGTAACTTTGCCATAATTTCCAGCATTACAGTTTTTTACATTTACTTTGGCACTTCCTACATCCACACGATCACACCAACACCACTCGGTATTGATTTCCACGTGGCAGTACAAAACCATAAGTACCAATATCCACACAAGCATACCATACCAGTAACACAAGCACTTCCACACGGCAGTACCAAAAGCCTAGAGCACGAGCACTCCTGTACCACAACAGCACCACCACCACCTTTCACTGTCGCAACTTGGACATTTTTTTTTTTTTTTTTTTAACATTAGAACGTCCTTGTCAAATTTTCACCTACTATGATCATCGCACAGTCCTCTGCCAACACTAGCACCAAGACACAGACCTTTCTAGTCTCACACTAGTACCGGTCACAACATCCCTCGTGCAGCGGCAGCGTTCACCCTAGCCTGCACACGTCCGGCCGCCTGCCATCAACATACGTTGCTTATATAGCGGATCCCTCAGTTATTACCGAGTAGGGGGCAGGAGGACCTCAGCCCACCTGCCCAGCTTGAATAGTATTGCTTTTATCAAGTAAAGTTATGGGCAGCCTTAGTTACAGAAACTTCTGCAAGCGAGTGTCAATAACAAATCCATGATAATTTCATTTGGGAATAAGATCAACCCGACCGTGACATCTATTGGGCGCCGGTGGTCTCTCCCATTTCTTAAAACAGGAACCTTCCTTGCCGACTGGGTTGGTCGTTATACAGGTGACAGTGGCTCCATCAGTTAATTTCACTCCTAGCTGATCATCTCGGACAGGTGGTCAGTCCGCAGCACTTGTACTGTAGCCGGATGGGATACTCCTGATCTCGGAGCTGATCCCCTGACGTTATGGTTGTGTCTGGCTGCGCAGTGTTCCTCCATCATCGTCAACAGACATCACTTCTACCGCATCCACCACAAGTACTTTACTACCACCAATTTCACCCTTACTTCCACTATCTGCTCCAAAATTACCACAGCTTGAATTTAACGCCTTTACTTCTGTTCCCTCAGTTTCACCTCGACTGCCACCCCCTATCGTCTCCACCACTACCTCCACAGTCACCACCACCTTCTATATCACTACCCAGATGCTGAACTGTTCAGTGTTATATTATGAACGGTTCAGCTACATGCCAACGCTGAATGTTTATCTACGACACTCGAGCCTACTGCAACTGTTCATTGTATGTAGCGGTATTGTTTGCCTAGTCTCAATATGTTACATTTTGTCAGGCATTTCATGAATTACACACCTTCCCTCCTCAAGTGTTGTTTCATTCACCCACTGTAAAGATCCCTTGACGTGTTGTGACACTGCCGGCTCGTGTTACCTCCTGGTGGTGGTGTTGAGGCTTTGTTTATTATGTAGCCAGGTGTCTCAACCTGGTGACCAAGCATGAAATTTCTAAAATGTGGTTTCGATGATCTCAGAAACAGGCAGACTAACAACTGTCATAAGTACTCGTGCATTCATACAGGAGTATGGAAATGGCACAGCTTGAATTTGAGAGACAAAATATTACGGTATCTGAATACAGTGATTTAGAGCAAAAATATTTCAGGAATGAAACGTTTCCGCTAAGGGAAGCAATATGATGTATATCAGAACCCCACTTCCCCCGAAAGTCTCTTCAACTGAAGTGTTTACTTGCCTGCATGAACAATGGCGAAATGCATGCATGCACAGTGCCATTGCACAAAGGCAAAGGGGATAAAGGTGAGTGTTCAAATTACAGAGGCATAAGTTTGTTGAGTATTCTTGGGAAATGATATGGGAGGGTATTGATCGAGAGGTTGAAGGCATGCATGTACAGAGCATCGAATTGGGGAAGAGCAGTGGTTTCAGAAGTGGTAGAGGATGTGTGGATCAGGTGTTTGCTTTGAAGTCGGTATGTAAGAAATTCTTAGAAAAACAGAGGGATTTGTATGAAGCATTTATGGATCTGGAGAAGGCATATGATAGAGTTGATAGAGATGCTCTGTGGAAAGCACTAAGAGTATATCGTGTGGGAGGTAAGTTGGTAGAAGCAGTAAAAACTTTTTACCAATGATGTAATGCATGTGTACGAGTAGGAAGAGAGGAAAGTCATTGGTTCCCAGTGAATGTCGGTTTGCGGCAGGGGTGCGTGATGTTTCCATGGTTGTTTGACTTGTTTATGGATGGGGTTGTTAGGGAGGTGAATGCAAGAGTTTTGGAGAGAGGGGCAAGCATGCAGTCTGTTGTGGATGAGAGGGCTTGGGAAGTGAGTCAG
>JAUUDZ010047629.1:0-10567 GCA_032361705.1 Panulirus versicolor | reverse complement strand
ATAAGACATATATGAATTGATTAGCTTCCCGTGCATCAGGAGAACTGTGGCTGGCTGTAGTGATGAGTGTGGTGGTGTGGGGCGTGATCCTGTATCTGCTGCAGAGAGCTTGGCGGTTGGTGTCGGAAGGACGTGGGGTCAGCTTCAACACCGCCCTCCTGTATGGCTGGGGCTCCCTTCTTGAGCACCCTCCCCCAAATCCCTCCAGGAATATGTCAGGAAGAGTCAGTGTTGCTTTGAGGTCTAAATGAAAAATTGGTTTCACATCAGCTTGTTATCATTATAGTTATCACATCTTATCATATCATTTTCAGATCTGCTCGATATCATTAATATTATCACGTCTCCTATCTATCATCATTAATATCATATCTGCTCATTATCATTATCATTATCACATCTGCTTGTTATCATTATTATTGTCACATCTGCTCGTTATCATTATCATCATCATGTATGCTAGTTATCACTATCTTTATCATATCTGCTCGCTATTGTTATCATTATCATATCTGTTCGCTATTACAATTAATATCATATCTGCTTCTTATCATGATCATTATCACATCGTCCCGTTATTATTCTCATTGGCACATCTGCTTGTAATATCATTCTCATATCTTGTTATTATCATCATGGTTATCATATCTGCTCGATATCATTACCATTATCATAGCTACTCGTTATCATCATCATTATCACATGTCGTTATCATTACTGATATCACGTCTGCTCGTCATTATCATAATTATCATATCTACTCGTTATTGTTATTATTTTACATCTTCTTAGTATTATCATTATCACATCTGCTTGTTATCAGTATCATTATTACATCTGTTCGTTATCATTATTTCTATTACATCTGCTCGTCATCATTATTATTGTCACATATCATCTATATCATTATAATCATCATATCTGCTCTTTATTGTGATCATTACATGTGCTTATCATCATCATCATTAGCAAATCTGCTTGTTTTCGTTATCATCACATCTGTTCGTCATCATTATCATTACCACATCTGCTCGTTATCATTATCATTATCATATTTCGCTATTATCACTATAGCATCTGCTTGTTATCATTATCTTTACCACATCTCCTCATTATAATTATCATTATCACATCTGCTCGTTATATTCATCATTATTACATATGCTCTTTATCATTATCATTATCACCTTCTCGCTATATTTATCATTATCACATACGCTCGTTATCATTGTCAATATGACATCTGCACGTTATCATTATCATTACCAAATCTCGTTATTCTTATCATTATTACGTCTACTCGTTATAGTTATCTTTATCACATTACGTTATCATTTTCTTTATCAAATCTGCTCTTTATCATTATCATTATCACATCTGCTCTATATCATTATCACATGTACTCGATATCCTTATCATTATCACATCTGCTCCTTATCATTACTGTCATCATATCTGCTTGTTATCATTGTCAGTATCATATTTCTTTATTACTGTAATATCACACCTGGTCGTTATCATTATCATTATCACATCTCGCAATTATTATCACTATAACATCTGCGCGTTATCATTATCATTATCGCATCTTCTCATTATCACTACCATTATCCCATCTGCTCGTTACATTTATCGTTATTACTTATACTCGTTTTCATTATCATTAACATATCTGCTCGTTATCATTATCACTATCACATGTATTCGTATTCATTATCATTATTACAACTCATTATCAGCATCATGATCACATCTGCTAGTTATCATCACTGTCATCACATCTGCTCATTATCATTATCACATCTGCTCGTTATCATTATCATTATCAGGTTTCGTTATTATTATCAACATCAAATCTGGTCGTTATCATTATTATATCTATCACATCTGGTGGTTATCAATATATCTATCACATTTGCTCGTTATCATTATTATTATCACATTTTGATATCAGTATCATTATCGTACTTGCTCATATTTTTGTCAACATCACATCGGCTCGCATTCATTATCATTATCATATCTGCTCGCTTTTATCATCATACATGCTCGTTATCACCATTACCACATCTCGTTATCATTATCATTATCACATCTGCTCGCTATCGTTATCATTATCACATCTGCTTATTATCACTGTTATCATCTAATCTGTTCGTCAGTATCGTTATTACATCTTGTTATCATTTTCATTATCACATATACTTATTATCATTATTATCATCTCATCTTGTTATCATTATTAGTAACACATCACTTCCTTACTATCATCATTATCACATCCCTTTATCTTTATCCATCTCACATCTGCTCGTTATCTTCATTATTATCACATTTGCTTGTTATCATTAACATTATCACATCTCTTCGTTATCATTACTTCATTATTATCACATGTGCTCGTTATCATTATCATTATCACATCTGCTCGGTGGCAGTACCATTATCAAATATGCTCTGTATCGTTATCATTATGACATCTGCCCCTTGTCATTTTCATTATCACATCTGCACGTTATCATTCTATTATCATATCTGCTCATTATCATTATTATCACATCTACTTGTTATCACTATCATATCTGCTTGCTATTATTATCATTATCACATCTGTTCGTTATTACAATTATTATCATATCTGCTCCTTATCATTATCATTATCACATCTCGTTATTATCATAATTTTTACATATGCTTGTTATGATTATCATTATCATATCGTCCCGTTATCATTCTCATTATCACATCTTCTTGTTATATCATTTTCATATCTCGTTAACATTTCTATGGTTGTCATAACTGCTCGATATTTTTATCATTATCATATCTACTCGTTATCATCATCATTATCACATCTCGTTATCATTATTAATATCACGTCTGCTCGTCATTATCACAATTATCATATCTTCTCGTTATTTTTATTATTTCACATCTTCTCCTTGATATCATCATTATCACATCTGCTCGTTATCAGTATCATTATTGCATCTATTCTTTATCATTATTACTATCACATCTGCTCGTCATCATCATTATTGTCACATATCCTCAATATCATTATAATCATCAAATCTGTTCTTTATTGTTATTATCATTACACGTGGTTATCATCATCATCATTAGCAAATCTGCTCGTTTTTGTTATTAACACATCTGTTCGTTATCATTATCATTATCACATTTGCTCGTTATCATTATCATTATCATATTTCGTTATTATTATCACTTTAACATCTGCACAGTATCATTACCATTATCACATCTTCCCATTATGATTATCATTATCACATTCTGCTGGTTATATTTATCATTATTACATATGCTTGTTATCATTATCATTATCACATCTGCTCGCTATTTCTATCATTATCACATGCGCTCGTTATCATTATCAATACGACATGTGCACGTTATCATTATCATTATCACATCTCGTTATTATTATCATTATTAAGTCTGCTCTGTATAGTTATCTTTATCACATCTCGTTATCATTTTCATTATCACATTTGCTCCTTATCATTACCATTATCATATCTGCTCGTCATCATTATCACATGTACTCAATATCCTTATTATCATTACATCTGCTCGTTATCATTATTGTCATCATATCTCCTCGTTATCATTATCATTATCACATCTGCTCGTTACCATTATTGTTATCGTATTTTCTCGTTATCTTTACCATTATCACATCTGTTCGTGATCATTATCATTATCACATCTGCTATTTATCATTATCATATTTCGTTACTACTGTGATATCACACCTGATCGTTATTATTATCATTATCACATCTCGCAATTAACATCACTATAATATCTGCGCCTTATCATTATCATTATCACATCTTCTCATTATCAGAATCATTATCACATCTTCTCATTATCAGAATCATTATCACATCTGTTCGTTACATTTATCGCTATTACTTATACTCGTTATCATTATCATTAACACATCTGCTCGATATCATTATCATTATTACATGTACTCGATATCATTATCTATATTACAACTCGTTGTCATTATTTCTATCACATCTGCTTGTTATCCTTATTGTCATCACATCTGTTCGTTTTCATTATCATTATCACATCTGTTCGTTATCATTATCATCATTATGTCTCGTTATTATCATCAATATCACATGTGGTCGTTATAATTATAACTATCACATCTGCACGTTATCATTATTATTATCACATCTCACTTGCTCATGTTTTTGTCAATATCACATCGGCTCGCATTCATATCATTATCATATCTGCTCGCTTTCATTATCACATCTGCTTTGTATCATTATCCTTATCACAACTGCTCGTTATCATTACTATTATCACATCTGCTCGTTATCATCATAATTGTCACATATGCTCGTTATCATTATCACCACATCTCGTTATCATTATCATTATCCCATCTGTTCGTTATCATTATCATCATCACATTTGTTATCATTATTATTGTCTAATCTGTTCGTCAGTGTCATTATTACATCTTGTCATCATTTTCTTTATCACATATGCTTATAATCATCATTATCATCTCATCTCGTTATCATTATCGCTACCATATCAGTTCGTTATTATCATCATTATCACATCTCGTTATCTTTGTCAATCTCACATCTGCTCGTTATCTTCATTATCATCACATTGTTTGTTATCATTATCATTATGACATCTCTTCGTTATCATTATCTTCATCATTATGACATCTGCTCGATGCCAGTACCATTATCAAATATGCTCTGCATCGTTATAATTATGACATCTGCTCCTTATCATTATCATTATTATCTCTGCTCGTTATTATTATCATTTTCACATCAGCTCGTTACCATTATCATTATCACATGAGCTAGTTATGATTATCATAAGTATATCTGCCTGTTATCATTGTCATTATCATATCTACTCGTTATCATTGTAATTGTCACATCTGTTTGTAATCCTTCTTAATATCACATCTGCATGTTATCAGTATAACCATCATATCTACTCGTTATCGTTATCATCGTCACATCTGTTTATCATCATTATTATCATCAAATCTATTCCTTATAATTATCATCACATCTACTCGGTATCATCATCATTATCCATGTGCTCGATACCATTATCATTATCACATCTGCTCGTTGTCATTATTATAATCAAATCTGTTTGTTATCATTATTATTACCACATCTTCTTATCATCATCAACATTAACATTATGACATCTGCTCCTTATCATTCTCATTATCACATCTGCTCCTTATCATTATCATTATCTCATCAGCTCGTTATCATCATCATTATCATATCTCGTTATCTTTATCGTTACCCCATTTGCGCGATATCTTTATCATTATCACATTTGCTCATTATCATTATCACATCGGGCCGTTACAAATATCATTATCAAATATGATTGTTATCATTATCATCGTCATATTTCGTTATTATCATCGGCATCACATCTGATCGTTATCATTATCATTATTGCATCTCTTCGTTATCATTACCTTCATCATTATCATATCTGCTTGTTATCATCATCATTATTATATCTGCTCGTTATCATCATCATTATCATATTTGCTCAATATCATTATTTTCATCACCAGCTCGTTATCATTAAGATTAGTACATCTTCTCGTTATCATCATCATTATCACATCAAATTGTTATCATTATCATTATCACATCAGTTCGTTATCATTATTATTATTACATCATCTCGTTATCAATATTATCATCACTCGATCGTTATCATTATCATCATTACACCTTCTCGTTATCATTATCATTATTACATCATCTCATTATCATTATTACTATCACATCTGCTCCTTATCATCATTGTCATCACATGTGCTCCTTATCATTATCATTATTACATCATCTCGTTATCATTATTGTTATCACATCTGCTCGTTATCATTATTATTATCACATCAGCTCGTTATCATTATTATCATCACATCATCTCGTTACCATTATCATCATCACATCTGCTCGTTATCATTATTGTCATTACATCTGTTCGTTATGATTAGCATTATCACATCAGTTCCTTTTTATCATCATTATCACATTTCGTTATCTTTATATTATCACTTCTGCTCGTAATCTTTATCATTATCACACTTGCTCGTTATTATCATAATTATCATATCTGGTCGTTACCAGTATCACTATCACTTCTGGTCGTTACCATTATCATTATTACATCTGCTCGTTCACATTATCATTATCTCAGCAGCTCGTTATCATTATCATTATCTAACCTGTTCGTTAGTATCATTATCACATCTTGTCGTTATAATTTTCATTATCACATATGCTCATTATCATTATTATCATCTCATATCGTTACAATAATCAATATCACATCAGTTCATTATTATCATCATTATCGCATCTCACTATCTTTATCAATCTCACATCTACTCGTTATCTTCACTATCATCACATTTGCTTGTCATCATTATCATTATCACATCTCTTCCTCATCATTGTCTTTACCAATACCATTATCGTTATCATTATCATTATCATATCTGCTCGGTGCCAGTACCATTATTGAATATGCTCTGTATCGTTATCATTATGACATCTGCTCCTTATCATTATCATTATCACATCTGCTTGTTACCATTATCATTATCACATCAGCTCGTTATCATTATCATCATTACATATGCTCGTTATCATTATCATTATCACATCAGTTTGTTATTAGCATCATCATCACATCTCGTTAACATTGTCATTATCACATCTGCTAGTTATCATTGTAATTGTCACATCTGTTTGTCATCATTCTTGATAACACATCCGCATGTTATCAGTAAAATTATCATATCTACTCCTTATCATTATCATCATCACATCTGTTCTTCATCATTATCATTATCATCGCCATATCTCGTTATTTTCATCAATATCACATCTGGTCGTTATTATTATCATTATCATATCTCTTCCTTGTCATTATCTTCATCATTATCGCATCTGCTCGTTATCGTCATCATTATCACATCTGTTCTTTGTGTTTATTATCATCACAGTCACCCGTTGTTATAATCATTATCACATCCGTACGGCGCCAGTATCAATATAAAATCTGCTCTATATCTTTATCATCATGGCATCTGCTCCTTGTCATTATCATTATCACCTCGTTATCATTATCATTATCATGTCTGCTCGTTATCATTATCATTATCACTTCAGCTCGTTCCCATTATCATTATCACATCTCTTCGTTATCATTATCTTCATCATTATCACATCTGTTCGTTATCATTATTATTATCATATCTGTTCATTATCATTATCATTGTCAAATCAGCTTATTTTATTATCATTATCACATCCGCTCTTTGTCATTATCATTATTACATCTGCTCCTTATCATTACTGTTATCACATCTGCTCGTTATCATTATCATCACATCCGCTCGTTATCATTATCATTATCGCATCTGTTCGTATGTATCATTATCACATCTCGTTATCTCTATCATTATCACACTTGCTCGTTGTAGCTATCATTATCACATCTGGTCGTTACCAGTATCATTATCACATCTGGTCGTTACCAATATCATTATCGCATCTGCTCGTTATCATCATCATTTTAATATCTCGTTAATATTATCAATATCACATTTGGTGGTTATCGTTATCATTATCACATCCTTTCATTGTCATTATCTTCATCATTATCACATATGCTCGTTATCATTATCATCATCACGTTTGTTCATTGTTATTATTTTTACCACATCTGCTCGTTATCATTAATACTATCACATCAGCTCATTACCATTATCATTATTACATCTGCTCATTATCATTATCATTCTCACATTTACTCGTTATCAATACAAAAATCACATTTCCTCGTTATCATTATCATTATCACATCTGATCGTTATCGTTTTCATTATCACATCTTGGTATTATCATTATCACATCTGCTCGTTATCATTATCATCATCACATCTCGTTATCATTATCATCAACACATCTCATCGTTATTATTATTATGATCATATCTGCTCGTTATCATTATCATTATCGAATCTGCTCGTTGTCATTATCATTAAGACATGTCCTCATTGTCATTAATATCATCACATCTGCTCTTTATTATCATTATTATGACTGATTTTTATCATTATCTTTATTACATCCCGTTATTATTATCATTATCACATCTGCTCTTTATCACTATTTTCATCACATCTGTTCATTATCTTTATTATCACATATCTCTTTATCATTACTATCATCATATTTTATCATTATCATTATCAAATTTGCTCCCTGTCATTATTATTATCACATCTGCTCGTTATCAATATCATTATTACATCTTTTGGAAACCATTATCATTATCATATCTGCTCCTTAGCATCATCATCATTATATCTGATCGTTATCATTATCGTTATCACATTTGCTCGTTATCATTATCATTGTCATATGTGCTCGTTGCCTTTATAATTATTACGTCTGATCCTTATCATTATCATTGTCACATCTCGTTGTCATTATCATTATCACAGCAGCTCGTTATCATTATCATTCTCAAATTTATTCACTATCAATACAAAAATCACATTTCCCCGTTATCATTATCATTGTCACATCGGATCGTTATCATTTTCATTATCACATCTGCTCGTTAATATTATCATCATCACATCTCCTCGTTATCATTATTATCACCACATCTCATCGTTATTATTATCATAATCATATCTGCTCGTTATCATTGTTATTATCGAATCTGCTCGTTATCATTATCATTATAACAAGTCCACTTTATCATTAATATCATCACATCTGCTCTTTATCATCATTATTATAACTGATTTTTATCATTATCGTTATCACATCTAGTTATCATTATCATTATCACATCTACTTTCTATCACTATTTTTATCACATCTACTCATTATCTTTATTATCACATATCTCTTTATCATTATTATCATCATATCTAATCATTATCACTATCAAATTTGCCCCCTGTCATTATTATTATCACATCTGCTCGTTATCATAATTGTTATTACATCTGCTCTTTATCACTTTCACATCAGCCCCTTGTCATTAACATTACATCTGCTCGTTATCATTATCATTATCACATCTGTTGGAAACCATTATCATTAGCATATCTGCTCCTTATCATAATCATTATAACTGTTCGTTATCATTATCGTTATCGCATTTGCTCGTTATCATTATCATTGTCATATGTGCTCGTTATCTTTACAATTATTACATATGATCCTTATCACTATCATTTACACATCCTCTCGTTGTCATTGTCATTATCGCAGCAGCTTGTTATCATTATCATTATCAAATCTATTTTTCATAATCATCATCACATCTACTCGTTTTCATTATCATTATCACATCTTGCCGTTATCCTTATTACATCTGCTCGTTATCATTATTATCAACATTATCACATCAGTTCGTTATCATTATCATTATCACATCTGTTCGTTATCATTAGCATTATCACATCTGCTATTTTTCATTATCATTATCACACCTGCTGGTAATCTTTTTCATTATCATATCTCATTACTATTATCATTATCACATCTGCTGGTTATTATCATTATTTTGATTAACACATCTGCACGTTATCATCATTTTTCACTTCTTGATATTATCATTATCTCACCTGCTCTTTATCATTTTCAGTATCACATCTACTTGTCATAATTATCATTATCACATCTCAATAATTATCTTTATCATATATAGTCGTTATTATTATCACTATCACTTCTCGTTATTCGTATCAATATCAAGTCTGCTCCTTATCATTACAATTATCACATCTGCTCATTATCGTTATTATCATGACATCTGCTCGTTATTATTATCGCATTTTGCTAATAATATCATTATCACATGTGCTCTTTAGTACTATCATTATCAAATCTGTTAGTATTCACTATCATTATTGCTTTTCCTTGTTATCATTATCATTATGATATTTACTCGGTATCTACATAATAATCACGTCTCGTTATCGTTATTTCTATCACATCTTCTAGTCATCATTATCATAATCAAATATGCTAGTTAACATTATTATTATCACATTTGTTATTTATCATTATCGTTATCATATCTGCTTCTTATAATCATCATTATCACATCTCATTATCATTATCATTTTCATATCTGCTATTTATCACTATTTTCATCAGATCTCCTCTTTATCTTTATTATTACCACATATGCTTTTTATCATTATTATTATCGCATCTGCGCGTTATCATTATCATCATCACATCTGCGCCTTATCATGATTATTATCAAATCTGCTCATTATCATTATCATTATCACATCTGCTCGTTATCATTACCATTATCACATCTGCTCGTGATCATTATCAAATCAACTCGTTATCATTATCACATCAGCTCGTTATCATTATGATTATCATACCTGCTCTTTATCATGATTATATCACATTTGCTCTATATCCTTTTATTATTATTATTATTATTATCATTATTATTATTA
>JAUUDZ010047607.1:0-10568 GCA_032361705.1 Panulirus versicolor | reverse complement strand
TTACCCTGTTCACACAAACATGCAGCATCAGGTTTTGTTACCTGAGCTCCTGGCTGGTTTCATTATCAATGGTCCTGACTGTTGGATGTGGATGACTTGCTGAGTGCTCTTGTAGCCCTTTAGAAGGGCCCCTCCAGTTTCAAGGTTCAAGGTGTACAGACACAAATATAGTATGCAGATGAATATGGACAATACAGCAATATGGGTAATATGAATGAATTAACATTACCAAAATTCAGACCCACCTATGCTGTGCTAGCTTCAAGTTTTAAGTTTCATTTGGAGTAAACTCAAATCTAAGTTATTCACCTTTATATAGGAGGAGCAAATTTTGTATGTTAGAAAGTAAATTGCACAAGGTTGAACTGATGAAAAGTGAACCCATGGAAAGTAAGGGAAGAGTATATAGTGTTGTGAAGGTACAAGATGAGGTAAACTCCAGAAGAGAAGGATAGATACATTGAAAGAATTGATCAGGGCCAGATATGTCTCTGATGACAATTCCAAAGGAAAGATTTATGATCAGGTGCAATACAACCATTTTGTGTAGAGGTAGAGGTGGATGAAAACATTTAGTCTTACTTGAGGAACAACTTGATTTGCAATGATAACATTTAGTCTTACTTGATGAACAACTTTATCTGCAAAGTGAAAAAAGTAAGAAGCTTTACACTGACATGGAAGATCTTATTCCATTTTAATGTTCTAAACATACATTGAGGATCTGTGTAAAAGAACTGCAAGGCAATATTCACATGCTTGCTCTTGTGCAAACTCAATTCAGGTTGGAGATAGTTAACAGAATATACATTATCAACTGATGCCATATTTTAGGCTTTGTTAAGATTCTTTTATGTTAGATTAATTCATTTCTATTAATTAATAATTAGGCCAGAAACTATTTCCATGAAAAGTTCTACAGTTACCCAGGACCTCTTTCTACAGACTCTAGCAGCCCAAGGCTGTACTACCTCCAGTGGTAGGGAAGTGTAGATTCCTTTGCAATACGTAGTTCTTTGATGAGACTGTATTCTCAAATATACAGCCTCACCAAAAGTGAATTTTTACTCGAGCATTTGGAATCTGACAATGCCTGAAAAATTGATGGACTATTAGATTTTTTCTTTTTTCATTATGGTTAATACTTACAGTGTGTGGGTGTGGTGGGTGTAGTGTTGGGAGTAGAACGACCAGATGATCTTGGGGTACGAGCTGAAGGAAGGCGTGGTTTAGCCGAATGGGTAGGTGTAGTTACGGGAGTTGTTGGTGTAGTTTTGGCACCTGACCAGCCTCTGTAAAGTTGTTGGGTTGAAAAATGCATAGTATTTTGAAATAAGTTCTAAGACATTAGTACTCCCCATCTAAAAGAAATGATAAAGGCTAAGTCAGACTGAGGACAAGAATTAGTTAAGATATGTCATCATTTACTTTTTCTTTTCTGAATAAGAAACAAACTCTTCATAAACCTCATGACAGAAAACATGAAGACCCCGTAAAAGCTACATCTTTAAGAATCCTGCTTTAATAAATACATTTAATAAGTTATAGTTAGATGCATTTTGCTTTTTTAATGATGCTGTTAGTGCACAAAGAAAATTGATATAGCTACCAAAATTTTAATGAAATGTAAGAGGACAATATTTGTCTCTTGCACCTATAAACTAACCTCGACTTGCAAGGGATGCTGGTGGGACGTCGCGCCAGGTTAGAAACTGCTCTTCTTATGGAGGCAGGCTTAGGAGGTGGTGTGGGCTTAGCTGGGCGGGGAATGTCTGACTTAGGGATCCGTGACTGAGTAGAGGTGGGTGGGGACTCGGTCTGGGTATGGGTGGATTGGTTGGGTAAGACCAAGCGAGGAACTAGTGGCAAATGACCAGGTGCTGACAACGGCCTGGTAGAAGTGAGTAAATAAATGTTTAGGTTTATGGTGCTCACTGAAAAGTTCTTGCTCCTTAATGCTACCAGCTCATGCTTTTATTCCAACATTAATTTCTGCCACACTTTTTCTTGAGCTACTATGCAGTAATTACTACGTTTAGAAACAAGCACTTTACCATATTTTATTACAGAGAAGAATTGCTGTGAATATGAAATATTTTTCAAAGTTTCTCCCTATTTGACCACAATAACAAAGTATATGTAAGGCAGGCTAGTGTTCATTCATACAGACCCAGTGACCATCAAGCAACCTAACCAGGCTTAAGTCATTAGAACAAGAAGGAGCAAGTGGCATCCCCTGACCACCAACTCACATTGCTTATGTTTTCACACTGTTGCTGTGTGGTACTGTTACCCTTGTTTCTCAGTTTTGCCAGTGGTTTTTTTCACCTTGTGAACTCCACGTGTCCTTCTGAGATGATGAATATGTATTCCTTTCATGTGACTGTCTTTGACTATAAGAATTTTAAGTATTGTGGTCTATTTCTTAAAGCATCTTTGGACGGCCAGGCTGGTCAGGCTTTTACAGGCTCATCATACTAGTACAGCAGTGTATCCTACTTCGCTTATTCAACCTCTTTTGCTTTTATTCTTAATTAGATTTTGTCTTGTAAATGATTTTATTTAGTGTTTAAATTATGGAAGTTGTGGCTAGATAGGGTCTCAGGATTTTCAATACACTATTGGTCACGCATGTACCTTTGCTTTGGTTGACAAGTTAGCCATGTCAGTCAAATGTTCTATGTTAAGTTGTGGATATGTTAAGTGCATGATCCATAAATTGATGGTCCTGCATAAGTTATATTTCAGCCTTGGGTTTACTGAAGGAAGTTGTTGAAAATACTTTGAGATATCAGAACAATAATTTACCTGGTTCTTAATAGTACTGTCTCTGGTATGCACACTCGATTTATGTTTCTGTATAAATAGTTTTACAACCCTGTGATGTTAAAGGAAGGCATAGATAAACCCTGAGGCCTGTGTTTCCCATGCCCAAACTAGTGCACTGATGATTCAGTAGGGGAAGTGAGTTGGGTGAATGTTGACACAAGGGGAATCCTTGTGATCCTTTTTGGACTGTTTTGTATGAAATATCATTGAGGCATAAATTGTGAATGGTGCACAGAACCGTAGCTCTTGAAATTACCTACATTTTTACCTGTTTGTACAGTGTAGAGGAGTTCTACAGATGTGGGCCATTTCTTGATCTCATCTTCTTGTCATACAACTTTTAACTTTATACTATAATTACCTATATATTATGATTATCTACTTGAATGATATGAGGAGGAAGTTTTAAACTTTTGTATGCCATCTGCATTCACTATTTTATCACTCATTTCATTTATCCATTACTTAAATATGTATTATATAAGCACTTATTAACATCTCTCACAAGTTGCTTTCTTAGGTTATTTTATTTTGCATCTTTCAGAGAACTGCTCACTGTTAGCATCATCAGACTGATTTTACACTTGAAGATTGTGATGAATTCCCCCATTACTCTTCTTTCTTCCATGGTGGAAAAATACATGGCCTTTAACCTTTTTGTGAAACTAAACTCTCATAATTCAGGTGCTGTCTTTCTTGCCATCTTTCGGACCTTTTCTATTAGTTTGTTACATTTTAAGTGCAGGGACTAAACTTGAGAAGGATAATCAAGTTTTGGCCAACTGTGCATTGTGGACAGTTTGCTGGCTATTTCCTTATCCATGTACAATCATGTAACTGAACATGATTCTAATATTTGACAGCAGACAAAATGTCTCTTTAGCAATTCTCCTTAGATTGGGCTCTTGCAACAGGGTAGGTACAGTGTCATCTTCCTGATCCCTCACACATAAAAATTCCTGTGGCTTAGTTCCTGCCAGATAATATTTGTATGAAAGCATTTACAGTTTAATCAGTCACCTAATTTCACTCTTCCACAACTCTGATACCACTGAAGTACCCCCTTACATCTTTCCTGATAAGTTTCTTGCTTAATTTCTTGCTATGGCCTTTGTTTGCTTTTTCTTTTCTGCCCGCTCTTCCACCCTCTCTAAAGTAAGTATGACAAAGCTGCAAACAACACAAAATAGCACACTCAGAACAGTCATTGGCTGACATGTATCCACAAACACTCAACCCCCTTTAACAATGAAACAAAGATCCTCACAATATAGTCTCACCCCATTTCCATGCAACTGCATCAGACTCTCCCATCCAAACCACTCTATAACTAACAGTTAACCCCCTAGTAGAAATTAAGAACTTATCCCTACCTTGCACTTCAGTAACCTCTACTCACAAAAACCCCAGCCCCCAACAAATATAACTCTGACAAAGCACATTCACACTTTGAACAAAAAATGTTAAGCACTTAACAACTGACCTCCCCACTCAGTCTTAAACTCCAGCCCACCAAACATACAGCCATCAGTAACCATACTCCCAAGACAAATGTTAGTCACACACTTTTGCTTTTCAGTTGTGCACATACTGATGAAATGAAACTGAATGTCAGATTGAAATCTTGCTTAATATTCACAAAAAAATCTACAAATTGATGGTGTCATACAAACCAGAAAACGTTTTTAAAGTTAGTGATACAGTGCTAATGAACCCCAAACATGAATGATGCTGCTTTGTAAACTTATGCCAAGATATTTGGCTTAAAGCCTTAGTGCTCCTACCCTAAAACTTCACCTAGCTAGAAAAAAATCTACTTCTTCTCTCTTTGGTGCCCCTTTCATCTCTACATATTCAGTGTACTCCTTACAATGGTTTCATGGGCAGTCTTCTACTAAAGTCAAACCTCTCAAATTTGGTAAACTTGGGACCCAAGCCTTGTCAGATTTTGAGTTTGCCAGATTTTGGGAGGAAGCTGCTGAATTAAACAAATGGAGATGCCACCAACCATCTGGGAGTACTGATTGGCACAAAAGTGCTGATGCACCTCTTGGAGGAGCAGACATTCTGAGAACTTAGTTTGCTGATTCTTGGGTTGTTTTCTATATTTGGATTTTTTCTTAAAAACACTTGGAAAATGGATTGCCAGATATGAAAGATTCGGCTGTACCACATCTCATTTAGTGACTGAAGTTTTCTGATGAGACCTTGGTCTACCAGGTTGTTTAATGTGTTGGTCTACATTTATAATATTTTGGAGAGCCTGTCTGATTTAGGTGATCTTAAAGAAGACTGAATTGTTTTTGTTGACGAAATAAAGAGATCTTTTGGTAATGCTTCATACATAAACATACATATGTCAGCGGCAGGATGAACAGAAATGAGCCCTTGGCATTTATACTACTTTCCACAATGTTGTTTGCACATTCTACCCAGCCTGATGCTTCAATGTGCAATTTTCTTTGTATGCAGGTTGCAGACAAGCCCTTCAAGTATTTTTCAATTTTTATACTAGGATGTACCTCTTACATCCACAGTACATTGAAAGTAGAATCTTCTCGCTGTTAGTCTCTTGGTATGTTAGGTGCTTTAGAGTGTGGGTGGTAATGAATCTTTAGATATTTCCAACCATTGCAATTTCTTCAGTTGTATGTGGCATTGTTAGCAAACAACAGTGTTTCACGTAGGAGAGAACAAGTACTTAGAACAGTGTCATCATTAGTCATGCTTCTTTTGTTCTGAAAATATTTTGTTCTGAATCTTTCATTTTTGTAGGATTAACAGTTCATCTTTGTGGAGATGGAGTCACTGATTTTCATCACTGTTATATCTTTTTTGCATCTTTTCTCTCTTCCCTCTTATGTCAAAGGTTCCAGAAGTCCTCACTGAAGCAGGTCATATAGAGAAACATAAAAAGGTCTAAAGAAATAAAAAAAGTAAAAAAGATAAACCATCAAAGGCTTTTTTTCAGATGAATAGTATCCTTTTGAAAAAGGGGTAGGTTGAAGATGGGGAAATACATGAGAAGGCTAAGAGTTCCAAAGCTTAGCCTCGAAAGAGAAGAAACTGACATTACAACGTCCCACCCTTAAGTAGCCAGTAGCCATATATGTATCATGTGACACAGTTGCTTGCTGAGTAATGCCCGGTACAGTAAATGGGAAAGGGATGCAAGCAGTCAATTTCAGGTTCAGAAACCTAAATGAAATGTATAGAAATAGGAAAGAAAACCAACACTGTGGATTAGGGAATGTGGGTAAGTTCTGATATCAGGTTGGAGGAGTTGATACGTTGGAAATTCTTTAGACTTTTCTTTGTAACAAATATATAGAGTTAAGACTAACCCACAAGTAGGAGTGGTATTCTAATTAGGGGCAGATAAGTTCTTTTGTATGACTGGAGTAACTGCATAGAAGAGAAAAATCTTTGACATGTAAACAAAATTCCCAGTTCTTTAGAAAAATACTAAGCTATTGTGTATTATGTAAAAAGAGTTTCCTGTCCTTTAGAGACACACAAAGCCATTTGTCTGATACAGAATTTCAAAATCCGTGAAGTACTGTGGTGATACCAAGTATTTTGATTATATTGAGTGGTGGAATTATTGAGCCATAATGGAGATAGGAGAGCTATGATAAGATATATAATGGGAACACTGAAGAAAAGGTCATTGAGACGTTACTTAAATAGGTTATATCTGGCCTGTGGGAAATCAATAACCATATCTAGAAGTAATTTTTTTAAACAAGACTGATACCAACTGAGAGAAGATGGATTAGATGTGTAAGTGGTGGAATATAATGTATCTATCAGTATGTGAAAAACTGGATTAATTGTTGGGGAAAAAATAGAAAAACACTATTGCTGATAAAAACGAGGTAGCGGCTATGAAACAAGACAATAACTACACCATGGAAGCCCTAATGCATTACACAGCCAAGTGTAGGCAATATCATCTTTAGGGGTTTGAGGATGCTTGGAAGAAGCCATGGGTTACTAGAACAAGCGTACAAGCTAAGTTTGTACTTCATTAAGAGGGTAAAGAGCAAAATGCTAATGAAACTATTCTTACCTATGTAATACTGCATTATCTATGTTCTTTTTGAGAGAAGCTTTAGGTAAGGTTTACTAGAGCTACCATACACTTGTTAGTTTGCCAAAATATTAGTTACATACTGTACACAGAAAGCTCATGAAATGTATCAGATAACACAGAAGAAAGACACATACCTCTGGGTGTTATACAAACTGTGCTTTGGTCACTCACCTGGGCAGCTTGGTGGGATCAGTAGCAGGTGGGCTGGGCGCAGCAGGATGAAGCGTGAGTGTTGAGCCTCGTGGGGAAGACGTATTGGAGTACCCACTGTCAGATCTGCCGGGAGTGATGGTGGTAGGTCCTTGGCAAACACCTCCGCTGACTCCACCACACACGCTTTCTTTCCTTTGCCACAAACTCTGACTTATTTTTTACTTTGATGGTTCTACAACATTCATACAACATGCAAATTTTGCAACCATTGTGTGATGCTTAATTTTTCTCTTACCCACTTTAGCTTTTCTATCATATTTTTCCACACACACTAGCTGCTTTACTACAAATGCAGATTGCTGTCACATGTTTAGACACGGTAATTCTTCACATACCTGATGTATATGTTATTCCAACACTGACATAATGCTGAGGCTGTTTTACACATGCTTTACCATACAAACATACTCAGGCATTCTGTCAAATATCCACTACCTCTGACCATTCCATAAAACAGTCATTGACTGCTGTACCAAACATACTATTTGTTCCATCACATATGCTTTTGCTTATTTTGTCAAACACAGTGACATCTATGCCACACTCATGGGTATTCTCTCATATACACTTTAACATACAACCTCTAACTGTTCTTCCACATTCTTATATAATCATTAATACTCTATGGCTGTTTTGTTTTAACTCTACCACATATGGTATGGAAATTCAAACACACACACACACTAAAGAAAAAAAATGTTTTTAAATCATTCCTCTAAAACCTCTTGAAAATGACAATACAAATATGCACAGTGGTTTGAATCTTGGCTACAGTGGCATGCCCTTTGATTTAACCATTTCGGGCCAGGTCAGAGGTCCTGTTACTATACCGCAGGGCCATATTATTGTGCTTTAGAGGTTAAACCTGGGAACTACAAAATGATTCCTAAACATACAGTCTTTTGTCATTGTTTATTTGATTCTATGAAGGAGTAATTTAATTTGCTTAGAACTAAACCATGATGAAAATGTAAATTCAGTTATGAATACGCAGTTGCAGAGTGATGGAAGGATAAATGTGAGAAATGTATTTTTAGCCGAGACGACAGGCAGAATTTTAACCACTCCACAACAGTACATCCTGAGTATGATACTAAAACCCTTGAGTCTGATAACATGATCTTGATCTAAACTTAGGGGTCAGGTTAAAGGCTTTTTCATCATATCTATGGGTAACATCATGCTCATGGGTCATGGTGTTATGTCTGATATTTGTTAATCATACTAGAAGGCTGAGCTTAGGGCTTGTAGTCCTTGTCAGATTACTTGGATAAATTGTTTTCATGACAGAAGATTAACATAGTGTCCAATATTGTGGGTAAGCCTACATAATTGAAAACTAGCATTGGTTAGAAGGCAAAAACAAAAAGAATCAACCTGAATATGCTGGAGCTGTACCACTCTGTGGATACTGTCTCCTGAGCCACCTGTCTGGAAGTTAATGGGTGTGAATCATATATCTGGATGATGGGACATCCTTGACTGACTGCACCATATTGCCATATAGTTACTTTCTGACATACACACACACATTGAATGAAGGCCTTAATAATATGAATATCATCTAGCAGGAAATAAACTGCAGGAATGTAAGTAGGAGAGACACTTAGCAGTAAACATTTTTCCTAACTTGTTGCCAGAGAATAATTAATGAGACCGGCTAGCTGTCTACCTGCAAATAGTAGAAGTGAATTCAAGGTCATGGAAGAGGACATATTCAGCAAACTGTTTACATCATACATAAGGCTAAAGCTAGAATATGGTTCATAGGTTTGGTCACCGATACAAAAAAAAAAACTAATGAAGAATGTTCAGAGGAGAGCAACAAAGATAGAAACAGAATTAAAAGAGGTGAGATACAGGGAGAGGCTATAGAGGCCTTAACTAGCCCACCATGAAGAAGAGACAAACGAGGGATGACCTGATCACTACTTTTAAGATTTTAAACCAGATTGATGATGTAGGCAGTGAACATAACATGAAATTAAGCAAAGAAATTTGTTAAGGATGAAAAGAAGTACTGTACTTTTAAAGTATAAAAGTGATGGATGACTTGGAATAAACGTGGACAGTATACATAAGTTTAAAAGACTATATGACAATAGAAAAAAATCGTCATATGGAGCCCCAAATGTAAAATTCCCTCCCCATATGGTAGCTATAGGTAATTACATCCACACTCAAACCACACGAAATTAGAGCATACATGATCATTCTTCTTAATGAAAAGGGCAATTTTAGAGAAAGCCACAGACTTGTAGGTTGACCAGTCAACACAAAAGAATTCAGCAGAAAGTTGGATGGCACCAAGCAAGAAGATGAAAGTCACAAATCACTTATGAATTTTGGATGAGAACAGCATATTCCAGACAGAAAGGAGAGAGTGGAAAAATAGAGAAAGCTGACTGAAAGGCTTTTAGAGAGATGTGAATATATTAAGCTTCTCTTGGGGACGCAACATTCGCCTATCAGTGTAGTGTAGACATCATGCCTTGCATTCTTGCTATAATGAATTTTGCTTTGATCAGGATACTCATAGATCTGTTGTACACTAAGTCATGGAAACATTAGGATACTCTCTTGGCTTTGAACAGGTAGACTGAATTCACTACCAGTCAAAATTAACACTTAAAAAGTGTCGAAAGTGCCAGATCCAATTACGAATTTTGATGGTATTACGAACTTTCCACCCTCAAGTTGGACGGGTGTGGCCGGGAGTATATTTATGTACGCCAAGTGTGTTCATTAAGGAATCTATGAAAGCATAGAAGTTGCAAGAAGTTTTGACTACGTTCCTAGTCATATTCAGGTGAGATGTAGGCCTTGCTTTGATTTGAATATACTGATTTTGATATAGTATTGAACCACGAGGATTGCTCATACGGTTTTTGTTCAATTTCACTTGGAGTACAATGTAAGGTCAGAGTTTCTTTATATACACGGATGATAGCATACAAAAAAAAAAAAAATCATAGCTGCTTAAATAATGAAATCTCAACAGGAAAGAACTGTTCTACACATATCAATGTTTGTAGCTTCTGTTCGTGGGACTATGTTGTCCTTCTTCTTAGGCGTTCAAGCAGAACAGCAGAGCTCTCTCTACATGTGACTGTTTTCTCATTGTCCAGCCAACGATACTTTAGTTTTGAGACATTTTTGTAAGATTAAAGCGGTAGCAAGTTCGGTAACAACTGATGAACCATCAGCGAAGCAGTTTAAACTTAAAGTAAGTAGGTATTAAGTTTTGCCTCAGGATACCCGCACATGAGTTGAAATTGTCAAATGTAAATATTGGCGAGAAGTCTTTTGCAGCCTGTATATATATATATATATATATATATATATATATATATATATATATTCTCACACACACACACACACACACACACACACACACGCATGGACGACTTGGTTATAACTATATTGATTG
>JAUUDZ010047596.1:0-10568 GCA_032361705.1 Panulirus versicolor | reverse complement strand
AAAGAAGTATCCTTTCACAGGAGACGGGTGGCATCACCTCTGTCTCAGTCTGACTCCTTCTTCCAAATGACTGGCAAATGTTCCCACACTGCTGGGTGCCCACCACCCAACTATTGCACCACACACTAAACCAGGGCTATTCAGTTACTTTAGGATTAGGGCCAGATTATGAAACTCAAATTGATGGAAGGGCCTTACATCTATTTTACCTCCATTTTTTCTCTAAACACTTATACATTGAAAGAAACACTTATACATTGAAAGAAAAGGAAAATTCATATATTATTTCCATTTACATTTTCCACTAAGCACATAGACAGAAAGAAAAAGACTTATATACCAGTAACTGATAAGATAATTCAACACACTACTCTCCCATCACTATTCCTATCAAGAACTTGAAGTTGAATGGGAAAAATAGTGCCATGCATATACTACATGTGAGGAAAATTATAGAGGCTAACCTTCATATGATGAGGAAAATTATAGAGGCTAACCTTCATGTGACTGATCATTGACACTGACTAAGCCCCACCTGGCCCCTGCTGGTGTGATGAGCCATGAACATCTGCACTGGCAAAAGTGGACACATACAGTCCATACATCTGTGAGTACAATGGTACAGGGAACAGTACATTTCATTCTGTTAATTATTTTGTTGAACACCGACCCATTGGGCAATTTCAGAAATGTTGTGACCCTTATTGTAAAGGGTGACAGTGGCTCCCTGCAGTTCCTGTGGGGTTTCTATGATGGATGGCATGCGAAGCAAAAAATTTTTACATGTTGGCTGTGATATGGTTCATAACCAGAGATGGAGTATCTCGTGAACCAAGTTCATAATCTCATGATTTGATTATTATATGGCAGTAAAGCATCAAAATAAATCATGCAATGCAACCATAGCCCATAAATGCTACATTACTATGTAAGCCATATATCAGGAGTGGTAATAAGTGTCTCCCTATACTGTAAGATAGTCATCACATATATAACTGATAGATTATTTCCATGGGGCAATACAAACCTGTGATGGGTATTGGATGTTGGTGGGTGAGGACAGGCATTAATCACCCCCCCTTCCATTATTATGTCATAAAATTTCAGAGCATATTGACCCTTACCTGCACAGATATTTGTTTTAGCTACTGTATTTCACCATGAAAAAAGAAAGTATTTCACCAGGTGTAACCAGTTCAGCGTGAGTAAAATATGTTTTTTTTTTTGTCAGCGTTGCAGATCCATGAGTCAAAGATAGAAAAGTATATACCCTTTGAGTGGGTTCATTCTTGTCTGTGCCTACTTTCTTTTGCATTTTTCTGTAAAGCAGATATTCCTTGATGGCTGATCAAGAATGTTTTACTTTTCAACAGGATGTAATGATTAATTATAACCAAAGGATTTAATGATGGTGCTGTCATTTTCCTTCTGGCTTTGTGTATCACCAAGAAGGTTGATGGACTGAACATTATGGAAAGGGGCAGAATGGCATGGGACTGGACATGGTCTTAGTTTGGTTAAATGTGGTGATGCTGGCAATTTCTGTTAAATTTGTTTTGAAAGGCAATCTAATAAGGAGAGCATTGGTAACACTAACACTAAGGACAGAATCATGAATCAAACATACTTATGTTGAGGGAGATGCATAGGTTATGGCATTATTGATAAGGATGGGGAATCACAAGGATCCCATCTTTTTGCTTTGTGGAATGTGGAGACAGCCTCTAGGAAGCTTAGAGCATGATATCTCATGTTGATGACTTTATTGTTGATCATGCTATGGTTAAGTAGGTTGAAAGCTTTGAAAAAATCAGTGCAAGTGAATGTCACAACAGTCTTGCATCCTCTCGGTTGTAAAGGATGAAGTTCAAGAAGCTGACAAGGCAGTGAGTGAGAGGAAATTTTCATACCAAGCTGTGAAGGGTGCATGGAATTTGCAATATCTTTAAACCATGTTAAACAAAACTCACGCTATAAGCTGGGTACCAAACAGATGGTATTGGGTCATAACTCATTTAAGAGATTCTGTTCTCGTTGGTGCAAGTATTGGGGAGACATGAATTCATGTGGTATGAGCAGAAATTACTTTCTAAAAGAAGAAACAGAGACTGAAGCCAATTGAAGAGTTCTCCCTCTAAGGCCATCATTTGTTCATGACACTACCTTGCTCACAAGGGAAATGGTGAATATGTATAAGAAATGTTTCTTCGTAAAGTTGCTCAGATGAGTCATAGGATTTAATGTAGTGTTTTATCTTGAAGTTGTGTAACTTTCTATCAGTTTCAGATTTGTATTGGTTCTGGAGAAGTTAGGACTAGAGGATAGGCCAGGAGACAGGCGATCCTTACAGATGCCATTTGACCAGTGACACTGTATATGTTGAGTTTAGGTTTCCTGATATCATATAGCAGGGGTTACCTTTCGTAAGATTACATTTATAATTTGACTGTGCTTCTTCATAGCCTGGACTTAAACAGTTTCATAATTACTGTACAATAGTTATAATAAAGGCTATCAGAATTTTCTAATTTTGGTATGATTTATAACATAAGAGCTGAAAACAAAAAAGATATAGATTTTCAAAGATACTGCACTTTGCTTTTGTTATTAATGTTATGTAAGGAGCAGGGGAAATAATTTCAAGGGTATTCTAGAAAAAGGATAATACAAACACTGACTCATTTCCTTTGTATTTTAATGTTACCTGTGCCTCTCATATTGTCTTTAGATTTTAAGCAGATCCATAACAGATATTATTGCTATTAACATCAGGAGTATATGAGTGGTGTATATATCTTGGAAGCTTTAGGAGCAGGAAGATGAGGATATCTTATTGATGTATTAAGATATAAAAAATCTACATTCTCTTTCCAAATTATTTTCAAGCCCTTGCTCTTTATATGATCAGTGAAGTCCTATTTGCAAATGGTAGGTCAATTGCAGGACATTGTTCTTTTATCCATTTACATCTTAACCCTCTGTCAGGCAAGCATAGAAATAGCCTTGGTATTGAAAAATTGATTAATATATGTTACACAGTATGCCAATGATGGCCTCCTCGCCCAGCAAAGGATTATAAGGATATTATTTAGAAACTCAGTACTAATCTGCAAACTGTACTTTAATGCAGAAATATACTCAAAACTGTTTTTAATACGTAATGGTAATAAACTGAATGTATTGTAAATTGAAATAGATCTCAGCTTCATTTTTCCAACTTCTTGATATGGTAGTCATTGAAAAATTTTATAGTTGTTTTATTAAGGGAGAGACCTGTGTAAGACCTTGCTACTACAAAGCCTGCATGTCTGCCTTTTCTTAATGCAGAATGGGACATGGAGGTAGTTAGAATTTAATTTAAAACTGTCATCTGGGGCTTGAATACTGCATTTCCAGACTTTTACTGGCATTACCATGTATGACCTGGGTGAAGCTCCGGCAAGTGGAGGGAAGGTCATTCTCTTAGTGCTAAAAAGTGCTGTATTTACTGACTTGGTTGAATTACTTATCTCAAGACAGTCATGGGGTCCACTTCAGGAGCACCAGTCTCTCTTATACACCAACCAAGCATTCACCACACCATCAGTCACACACCCAAACAGTCACAGATACCATCTTCTTACCTTGGAAGGATTTTTGTTAAGATGGGTTAGCATGCCAGTCTTATCAATCCCACTTATGTGTGCACTGTAGGTTTCAGTTACACCAGGGTATTTGACATCCAACCTAAAATTTATATCATTACAGTATATGCTCAGTTCTATGATGTTACATTGTAATGAATACCATTTTGTATACAGTATTTGCTTTATTTCTTATGCTGTCCAAGCCTTGATAGTTTTATGGAACTTTATGCCCTATCAAAATCCACATTCCATCTAGCAAGAGTAAGCTGAATTGTCCCAGCTTAGCAAATTGCCACTGAAACAGTTAAGGGTAACAAACTGCACAAGAACATTCCAGATACAAATTACTTTGATAGTTATAACAGTCGTATGAATATAACTTTTCATTAATCCATCACTTATACATGATAATTCATAATAGATGGTGAATGACAAAAAGACAGGGTTGCAAGTAGTGCAACCAAAACAGTATCTTATTGCCATATGTAACAAGTACCACTATTCTTGGGTCATTGTCGGGCTCTAGAAATGAATTTCGAGTTTGAATTACATATATCTGAGACTAAAGCAAGTGCTGTGAGCACATGCCATCTATCAACCCTTTGATTTGCCCTGCTTTGGCAACTGCCCTTAATTTTTTGCCTGGTATTGAAAGTTTGAGGTGGGCTGATATCATCTGTTGATAGGCACCATGATAGGGCATTGCTTACATAGCATATCAATCATTAGCTATCAGTTGTTAATGCAGAATATTTTATGCAGTGTTATCTTCAATTAAGAGGTAAACAAAGGTTATGAACATTAGTGTCTTTAACTCACTCTATAAGCCTAGGAATGAGTCTCAATAATCAAATCTATTGTCTACAACATCAGTTATGTATATTTTTGATAAAAAGTGAACATGTCTGTAACTGATATTTTGCAATGTATTTTCAATTCACCTTTTTTTCAGGGACAATAGATGGTATCATTCTGCATAAGAAACTCTCATTGTCTTATGACAGGTACATACCATTCATTTTTAACACCTGAACATATCTGTGAAATGGGTATTTCTACACCTATGAATTTATGGTATGTTTGTCTCTAAATTTTATAAACATGTGCTTTTGTGATCATGATTAAGGTATAATTTTATTTATAGTTTTAAGGTTTTTAATGTAACTGTAAATGAGCATGTTACATATAACAATGTTAAATACTATTTTGAGTTTTTCTTCACCTAGGTTTATCATTCAAACACAGATTTACTCCTCTCTTCTTCTTCCAAACGTGGCACAGACATGTACTTGCCTAAGCATGGCCATCTTGGTTGAAAGGCAAAATATGAGTTTAAAAAAGGGATCGATTTGAAGTCTTCTTATGTTTACACACATAATTCTTTAAGGTGGAAAGTCTGTAGTCAAAAGGAAGGATTAAGGAAGGGTGAAAATTCTACAACTCATACTAGTTCATATCACATTAATTATTAGACCAATTGAAACCAAACTTAGCAGGGTGGTCCCTTTTCAAAACTGTGTCCCTTGACCCTCACTACTGCTCAAGACAGCCACTGTTAGCAAAAAATATTCATTGTCTATCAATTAAACTTTCACATTTTAGTCTTCTTTAAAACTGCAGAAATCTTTTACTAAAACCAGATAAATTATTCCCTCCATTTTAGCTTAGGCAGAAAGTAACACTGATTACCAAGTTCAGAGAAGTAAAGAACAGAGCAATGATAGCCTTAATTTCACACACTCACAAGCAACTAGATATTCTGCAATGCTGTATGTTGAATTACATCCAGCAAATTCATTAAAAAGCTGATAAGCAGTATTAATGAGCCAATGCATAATATAATTACCGAAGACTATAAAAACTGACAAAATACACAAGCCCTGGGGTGGATAAGTAATATTATAAAGACAATGAAAATACACAATTATAGTATTTCTGCACTTTTTCTAGATTTTAAGGAAATTTGATAATTCATGCACAAAAAATGAACCACTCAGCATGACAGTGACAAGCCATCATTAGCTGAAAAACCTATTTCTATTGTATTAGAATTGTCTGGCCTCCTACCAGATGGCAAGCTCATCACTATCATGCTGGAATTTCAATGGTTTTTGAGTAGGCAACTGACCACATGCCCAAGCTAAAAACTGTAGAAAATAGGAGTGTGACAACACTGAGCTTGCCAGAAGGAGAATCCAATGAGCATCGTGGTAGCAGACTCATGACTCTCCGGGGCCAGCCTTATGCCCATCTCTTGTGTTTACTCATGTTTGTTGGCCTTGAAACTGCTACTTTTGCTAGTAATTTTACAGTAGTAGTATACATAATGAGTTTATCTGTTGCAGCCTGATGTATCAGCCTACCCTAAGAAGAGAAAGAGAAATGTAGAACAGTGTGGAATCAAAGAGGAAAAAATTGTCTGGTTACTATCATCATCAGTCATACTATTTGGAACATGTCATCTTCCCTTCTTCATCATTCCTATAAGCTGGGACAAAATACCTTCCATATGAAAAAAATCCATCAAAATTTTATTAATTTTTGTTGATGTAGTAGTTGGTAGGCAGCAAACGATCAGGGAAGTATATTACCAGTAGTACTTGCCTGGTGTTGGGAGGGTTAGGGACAACTACACAGTAAGCCAACACTTTAGTGGTTGTCAAGTTGCACTCCTCTGACCCAGGTAGCTGTCTTTTCTTTCTGCCTCACCCATACGTGGACTACTGGCATTCTGTCCACAAACATAAGTCTCTCATCACACATAACACTTGACAACACTTAAACACATGCACAGCTCCTTCTTCATAATTCTAGATTTCCCTGCAGTGAAGACCATGCGCTAGCCCTGTCTTTTGTTTAGATGGTGGGAGTGACAGGTGGATATAGTAGGTAGGAACATTTAGGCAGGAGCCTGAAGAAGAAACATTAGGTAGGAGCCTTTGATAACACTGCGCTAGACTTGGCTGTAAAGGTGAGGCACTAAATGCTAAGAAGCGCCACTAGAGTTCCTGATTATGGAGACTATTATTAAGGCCCCCCACTTAATGGAGTTCTAGGAGGGAATAGGCATCAGAGATACAGACGGATAGATTATGGCTACTTAATTTCTCAAAACTTTAACTCGTTTTCTCGAAATCTAAATTTGGTGTACTCATCACTGTCATTCTTAATACCTCAAGTGAAGTACTAACATCTGATGAATACTGTCAATTAGTGAAGCAATGATGGTGGGTCTTTAGCACATGACTGGAGATGCTCAGTAAACAAAACTCTGGTATCCATGCATATTTTGAAAATAACACTGTTTTGAATGTGGGAGATGGCACATAATTTATATATAGTTATCCCAGGACACTAGGGTAAAGATTCCTTGTGTCACCCAAGAACTTTCTAAAGGCTCCTGCAGCCAAGTGTTGCATTACTTTCAGTAGCAAGCAAATCTTAGTGGAAGGGAACAAAGTATACATGTCTATGGAATCTTCTCAAAATAAGGTCATCAACAGAATACCACAGGGTTCTGTTCTAGGATCATTACTCTTTTTGCTTTGTGTGAAAGAGAGTATGGGCTCCTACCAGAATATGTTTACAGCAATGATGCAAAGGTCATAAGGGAAGTGGAAAGTGTAGTAGATTGCATCAACTTACAAGGGGAACTTGACAGTCTCCTAAGTTGGTCTGATGCATGGTTGATGAAATTCACCCTTACTAAATGTAAAGTATTGAGGATGGATCACAGCAAAAGAAGGTCTCAACATGAACATCAACTAGCAGAAAATAAGCTGCTGGAATCTTCGTGAGCAACTTGAGAGTTGAAAACTTTCCTAACATGTTGCTAAAGCCCCACCTTAGCGGAATAGTTTAGGAGAAGGGAAGGTTAGGGGGACTGTCTGTATCTGGGTTGCCATAAAGCTGAAGGATACACAATAGCAAGAAGGCATAGAGAAGATGAAGGAGGTGGTGGTCTGGCCTTCTAAATAAGGGATAACATCAGATTCCAAGAATTTTCAACAGATTGCACCCACAAATAGTAGATACTGAGTAAAATTATGCCAGGAAGAAAATGTACAACAGTGATGTTTGGGTACAACCCTTCACAGCACTTCAGAGGAACAATCAGGATAGTGAGGAAACTAGATAGACACTCCATTAATGAGAATAATACGTCAGTGATAATAGGGCACTTCACTTAGAGGGGAATAGATTAGAATTCCAATGCTAAGAGCAACAGGAAGACATGGAGACATGAGTTCCTCAAATGTGTACATGAAAATCATGTATTAACGTCATAGAGCACACGAGATCTATGTAAAACACCATCACTGCTTGACCATGTCTTTACACAAAACAGCATGGCGGTAGGAAATGTGGAATATCAAGCACAAGAAGAGGGAAAGAAGGCTGTGCAATTGTGGTATCACTAGGAGTATGGGATGACCATGGATGGAATGGATCAAGAATAGTGTGGGTGAAAGAAAAGATTGGAATTGTGAAGTGTGCATGGGTATATGAAGACTGTGCAAGGTAAGGAAGAAATGAGGCATTTCTGGAGAAATATGAAGGACCAGATAAATAGTTTGGAGGTGGAAAGAAAAATGGTTGTAATGGATGATATGAATGCAAAGGTGGGATGTGGTGAAACTGGCAAGATAGATGGTAAGTGGGGAATGCCTAGAGTATATGAAAATTGAAGTTATCTGTGGATGATTGTGCTGAGAGGGGTTTATTCCATGCAAGCACTTTTTTAGCACAAGATGATCCACAGGTATACATGGATGAGAAATGATGGAACCGAAGAGCAAAAGGGTTTGATTGACTATGTGGCAAGGGATGAAAGGCTCTTCTAGATGCTAGAGTTGTAAGAGGATTCATTATAGACTCTGACCATTTCGCAGTTCTTGTGGGGAGGAGAATCAGGGAGAAATGCAAGTATGGTGTAAGGAAGAATGGAGTGATAAAAGTGTTGGCAAGTGAGATCAATCAGAAATAATGCAGGGAAGAGTATGAAAGAAAGGTAACAAAGTTTACAGGGAAGTGCAGTGAATGTAGGGATGCAGTCATGTGTGAATGAGGTGTTTAAAATGTTTAATGAAATACTATTAGAGGTTGTTGAATTAGTAGTTGAATACAAGGGTATGAGAAGTAGAAATAAAAAGGGCAATGCACGGTGAACAAATTGGAAATGCTGTAGAAGAGAAAAAAAGGCATACAGCAGACTGAAAGGAATATACATCCCTATGGAAGTTCTGCAAAGCTGGAAGGAAGAATATAAGATGTGTAAGCAAAAGGTTAAGAAGCTGATAGAGGAAAGCAAAGAAAGAGCAGATGAAGATTTTGGAAGAAAGTTGAGCAAAAAGTTTAGGCAAATAAGAAGGAGAAGAAAAAGGAGAGGCAGATGTAAGAGTGGAAATGTTAATGTGAGAAATGAGGATGGGGAGTTTCTGAATCAAAAGGAAGATGGAGGGAGTATTTTGAAGAACTGATGAATGCGGAAGAATGAGGAGAGGGGTGGGGGGTAGCGGTTGTTACATGCATGGTTATGTAGGATGGATGGTAGAGGATGCAAGTGCAAGGGCCTGTAGCAAAAAGAGAGGCAAGAAGGGCAATGATGAGGCTGAAGGTGGGAACAACACCAGGAGTGGATGGGATTACAGCTATGCTGAAGAATGAAGGAAAAAGTGGGATAGAATGGATGCAGCCGATACATAATTCATGGAAACAGAAGGCTGTATTTGTGGAGAGGTGAAAGCTATTATTGTTCCTTTATTCAGAGAAAAGGTGCTTTGGATGTATGTAGCAATTATAAGGGAATGTCAGTTAAGTATACCAGAAAAAAATGTGTGCAAGAATGTCGATTGAATGATTGATGGAAGTGACTGAATGAAGAATAAGTGAAAAGAAACAGGGCTTTAGAAAAGGTGGGTCAGATTTTTGTAGCAAAGATGACCTTGGAAAACAAAGAGGTTAGGAGTGTTAGGAGACAGTAATGTCAGACTGAAAGAAATGCTTTCAAATGCTAATGTCAGAAGTGGAATTCAAGCATCGTATAAGTGAAAGTGCACCTGAGGTCGTTGGAATCGTGGAAACAAAGCCTAGTAAAAATATAAGATCTCATTTGTTTTGCCTAAAGGGTATACGATAATAAGGAGCGAAAGAGACGGCAAAGAAGGGGGAGGACAAGCCCGATGAAAGGGCTATTCTTTTAAGGAATCTTATTTAAATATATACACTCCCCCTCCCAACGAACAAAACACAATTATGTTTTTCGTTTTTCATTAAGATTCATTTATCAGTAGTAGCAAAACTATAATTGTAGCAATTTGATTTGGTGGCAGGACTATACAAAACCCAATTATATCAACCTACACTTCCTCGGCTTTCACAGTTATTATAATGAGCGACTATAGTTTCATAACTGTCGAAGTACTTATCTTACGAAATTATCAGAAATCTTATTCCATAGTCAAGCAGACATAATATAACCCTCATAGCACATCTTTAAGTGAATAATCGTAATTACAAACTAAAATACAGTTATGCAGTTACACTACTGAAGGTCATATCACACTATATTTCAGAACTGCATTCTTAGCATACCAGTGATGAAGAAACTTTTAAAGTATCATGTCACAGTGATGACCTACAACCACCATTATGCCTAACGATGGTGATATGTGACGTTAGACGACAAACGCATATCAGTGCTTATCAGGAATAGACGTGCATATTTCGTTGACTCTCAAGCCTTTAAAATTTCATTTAATTATATCTCTGCGTCAGACTCTTCAGATTCATTGCTCTGTACCACTGGGCTGTTGGGACAGTCAGTGCATCAGCATTATTAAAGACATGCCAGGCCAGCCATGATACACTGGCATTTCCTGGAAGTGAGACAGTCAGTGAGTGAAGTCTCGAATTTCTATAGTTGAACACTTTCATACATTG
>JAUUDZ010047595.1:0-21232 GCA_032361705.1 Panulirus versicolor | reverse complement strand
CTCAGCCCCAGTAACGCTTTTCACCCACTCAACCCCTGTAACCCGTGCCACCCACTCAACTCCAGTAACCCTTATCACCCACTCAACCCCTGTAACCCGTGCCACCCATTCAGTCCCAGTAGCTCTTATCACCCACTCAACCCCAGTAACCCGTGCCACCCATTCAGCCCCAGTAACCCTTATTACCCACTCAACCCCTGTAACCCATGCCACCTACTCAGCCCCAGGAACTGTTAACACCCAGTGAACCCCAGTAACCCGTGCCATCTACTCAGCCCCAGTAACCCTTATCACCCACTCAACCGTGTAACCCGTGCCACACACTCAGCCCCAGTAACCATTATCCCCCATTCAACTCATGTAAACTCACCCACTCAGCCCCTGTAACCATTATCACCCATTTAGCCTCAGTAACCATTATCACCCATTCAGTCCCCGTAACCTTTATCACCCACTCCGCCTCAGTAACCTACTCAGCCCCTGTAACCCTTACTAACCACTCTGATAATTCAACCTATGCCAGTCACTCAACCCCTGTATCACAAACCATCCACGCTGTAACCAATATCGATCACTCAGCCCATGTAACCCCTACCTCCCACTCAGCCAATATAATCCGTGCCACCCAATCCTTCAACATGTTCTGGGTGCCACCCAGTCCTTCACCTTCATGTTCTGGATGCTACCCAGTCCTTCACCTTCATGTTCTGGGTGCCATTCGTCTTGATATCTTGGTGGCACACAGCCACTCACCTTGATATCCTGGGTCCTACACAGCCACTCACCATGATATCCTGGTGCCACACAGCCACTCACCTTGATATCCCGGTGCCACACAGCCACTCACCTTGATATCTTGGTGCCACACAGCCACTCACCTTGATATCCTGGTGCCATACAGCCACACACCTTGATATCCTGGATCCCACACAGCCACTCACCTTGATATCCTGGTGCCACACAGCCACTCATCTTCATATCCTGGGTGCCACACAGCCACTCATCTTGATATTTTGGTACCACACAGCCACTCACCTTGATATCCTGGTGCCACACAGCCACTCACCTTGAATTCCTGGTGTCACACAGCCACACACATTGATATCCTGGATCCTATACAGCCACTCACCTTGATATCCTGGTGCCACACAGCCACTCACTTTGATATCCTGGTGCTGCACAGCCACTCACCTTGATATCCTGGTGCCACACAGCCACTCACCTTGATATCCTGGGTGCCACAGCAGGGGTCGTCACAGGCACTACCAGAAGACTCTGTGTCAGACTCAAAGCCTTCATCCTTCCTGATGGTTGTCACGCGAATGTGTTCGTCGTCACACACCAGTTGACACCGTTCGCTCTCTCTCTGCCCAGGACAAGAGGCAAAGGTCACTCACTGAGGGAAACAGGGTCACTGAAGGACACATGACCCCTGCAAGACGTATGACCACTGAAGGACATATTACTACCGGAGGACGCATGACCACTGGAGGACACAGGATCATTGAAAAACACAGGGTCACTGGAGGACAGGGGTCATTGGAAGACACATGGCCACTGGAGGACACATGACAACTGAAGGGCATAGGGTCATTGAGGGACACAGGGTCACTGGAGAACACATGACCACTGGAGGACATATGACCACTGGAGGACACATGACCACTGAGGGACACATGGTCACTGGAGAACACATGACCACTGGAGGACACACGGTCACTGGATGACACATGACCACTGGAGGACACACGGTCACTGGATGACACATGACCACTGGAGGACACATGGTCACTGGAGTACACATGACCACTGGAGGACACACGGTCACTAGAGAACACATGACCACTGGGGGACACAGTCACTGAAGAACACATGACCACTGGAGGACACGTGACCACTGAAGGACACATGGCCACTGGAAGACACATGGCCAAGGGAAGACAAATGACCATTGGAAGACACAGGGACCCTGGAGAACACATGGCTCCTGAAGGACACATGACCACTGGAGGATATAGGGTCGCTGAGGGACAGAGTCACTGGAGGCCACATGACCACTGGAGTACACAGGGTCACTGAGGGTCACAGGAGGACACAGGGTCACCGAGGGACACACCGTCACTGGAGGGGACACAGGGTCTCTGAAGGACACATGACCACTGGAGGACACAGGGTCTTTGGAGGACACATGGCCACTGGAGGGCACATGACCACTGGAGGACACAGGGCCACTGGAGGACACATGTCCACTGGAGGACACAGGGCCACTAAGGCATCAAGTCATTGTACACTACGTCCTAAAACACAACGTACAGTGAGCCATTTGTACACTACGTCCTAATACGACGTGCAGGCCATCTGTACACTACGTCCTAATACGACGTGCAGGCCATCTGTACACTACGTCCTAACACACGACGTACAGTGAGCCATCTGTACACTGCGTCCCAACACACGATGTACAGTGAGCCAATTGTACGTCCTAACGACGTACAGAGAGCCATCTCTACATTACGTCCTAACACAATGTACACCAAATCGTAACAGAGGATGACTTGAGTGAAGCAAATGTTCAGTGCGCCGTAACATACGACGTGTGGTGAAGCAACTCTACGTCGTAACATACGACGTGTGGTGAAGCAACTCTACGTCGTAACATAAGACGTGTGGTGAAGCAACTCTACGTCGTAACAGACGACGTACAATAAAGCAATTGTACATTATGTCGTAACAGATGACGTATAGTGAAGCAACTGTACACGACGTCGTAACAGATGACGTATAGTGAAGCAACTGTACATGACGTCGTAACAGACGACGTACAATAAAGCAATTGTACATTATGTCGTAACATGACGTATAGTGAAGCAACTGTACACTACGTCGTAACATGACGTATAGTGAAGGAACTGTACACGACGTCGTAACATGACGTACAGTGAAGCAACAGTACACTACGTCGTAACAGATGACGTATAGTGAAGCAAGTGTACACGACGTCATAAGAGATGACGTATAGTGAATCAAACTTTCATGTATAAGGCGAGACAGAATTGTGGAGGGGAGCTGGCAATAGTTTTGGTTGGTCCTAAAGTGACAAGAAATATTTAGCTGTAACATATGTAGTTGTATATGACATGAGAGAAAGCACAGAGTTGGAATACCTTAACATAACTATGGGTTTGGAGGTGTGTGGGTGGGTGAAGGATGTGGTCGACGAGGGCAGTGAGTGTGGCAGAGGATTGGGCACCCTGTACAAGACGCCTCCCATGGTACACCACTTCACAGGAGAACATGTTGCTTGCCTTCTCCAACAGACGTTACTCTGCTTCTTCACTTGGCTCCTTCCTTCAGGAACATCATCTCTCTTTTCTTCACTTAGTCATTCTTAATTAATTTTCAACATGTTCAAAATCACTATTTGTAAGTTATAGACATTAAGGTTATAACATTCATCCATTTCTGAGGTCAGTATTTATATTTCTTCATAGTATTTCTCCTGATCCAGTAAACATTAATCTTCCTCTCACTCAGTAGGCAACCATATTATCTGAAAAGAAAGTAATCGTTACTTTGATCAATACGGCATCTATCTATTGGACAAATTATACTAGAAAAAACTAGAGACTGATTTCATTTTGACTAGATCATACTAATAACTGCATGACTTTGAATAATGTATACTTCCTGGCATATATGGCCACTAATATATACTGAAACTTATATCTTCAGTAATAAATACTTTTAAGTCCACATTTTCAGTAATATATGTTTACAAGCTTACATCTTCAATAATATATACTCACAAACATATATCTTCAGTAATATATATTTACAAGCTAATATCTTAAGTCATTTATACCCACAAGCTTATACCTTCAATAATATATACTCACAAGCTTATATATTCAGTAATATATAATCACAAGCTTATATCTTAAGAAATATATTCTCACAAGCTTATATTTTAAGTAATATATACTCACAAGCTTATATCTTCAGTAATATATACTCACAAGCTTATATCTTCAGTAATATATACTCACAAGCTTATATATTCAGTTAGATATACTCACAAGCTTACATCTTCAATGATATATACTCACAAACATATATCTTCAGTCATATATATTTACAAGCTAATATCTTAAGTCATATCTACCCACAAGCTTATACCTTCAGTAATATATACTGACAGGCTTACATCTTTAATAAGATATACTCACAAAGTTTTACCTTAAGTAATATATACTTACAAGCTAATATCTTCAGTCATATATACCCGCAAGCTTATACCTTCAGTAATATAGACTCACAAGCTTATATCTTCAGTAATATATAATCGCAAGCTTATATCTTAAGAAATATATTCTCGCAAGCTTATATTTTAAGTAATATATATACTCACAGGCTTATATCCTCAGTAATATATACCCACAAACTTATATCTTCAATAATATATACTCACATGCTCATATCTTCAGCAATGTATACTCACAAAGTTATATCTTCAGTAATATATACTCTCAAGCTTATATCTCAAGAAATATAGTCTCACAAGCTTATTTTTAAGTAATTTATACTCACAAGCTTATAACCAGTAATTTATTAGCTTCTGTCATCAATAATATATCCTCGCAAGCTTATATTTTCAGTAATGTGTACTTTCAAGCTCATATCTTCAGGAATTCATAATCACAAGCTCATATCTTCAGTGATATATACTCACAAGCTTATATCTTAAGAAATATATTCTCACAAGCTTATATCTTATGTAATATATACTTACAAACTCATATCTTATGTAATATATACTCACAAGCTTATATCTTCAGTAATGTACACTTTCAAGCTCATATCTTCATTTCATAATCACAAGCTATATATATCTTAAGTAATATATACTCACAAGCTTATATCTTCAATAATATATACTCACAAGCTTACATCTTAAGAAATATATTCTCACAAGCTTATATCTTAAGTAATATATACTCACAAGCTTATATCTTCAGTAATATATACTGACAAGCTTATATCTTCAGTAATATGAACTTACAAGCTTATATCTTCAGTAATGTACACTGACAATCTTACATCTTCAGTAATGTACATTCTCAGGCATGTATCTTTAGTAATATACACACTCAAGCTTACATATTCAGTAATTTATACCCACAAGCTTATATCTTCAGTAATATAAATACTCATGCTTATATATTCAGTAATTTATGCCCACAAGCTTATATCTTCAGTAATATAAACACTCAAGCTTATATATTCAGTAATTTATACCCACAAGCTTATATCTCAGTAATATAAACACTCAAGCTTATATCTTCAGTAATTTCCACCAAGCTTAAATCTTCAGCAATATAAAAATACAAGTGTATATCTTCAGTAATCTATACCCACAAATATATATATCTTCAGTAATTGATACTCACAAGCTTATATCTTCAGTAATTTATACTTCCAAGCATATCTCTTCAGTAATTTATACTTACAAACTTATATCTTCAGTAATTTATACTTAGAAGCTTATATCTTCAGTAATTTATACTTCCAAGATTATATCTTCAGTAATTTATACTTCCAAGCTTATATCTTCAATGATTTATACTTCCAAGCTTATATCTTCAGTAATTTATACTTCCAAGCTTATATCTTCAGTAATTTATACTTACAAGCTTATATCTTCAGTAATTTATACTTACAAGCTTATATCTTCAGTAATGTATACTTACAAGCTTTTATTTTCAGTAATTTATACTTACAAGCTTATATCTTCATTAATTTATGCCCTCCTGCCACACGCCTAACATATCATACCCTCCTGCCACCCGCTTAACATTATCATACCCTCCTGCCACCCGCTTAACATTATCACACCCTACTGCCACCCGCTTAACATTATCACACCCTACTGCCACCCGCTTAACATTATCATACCCTACTGCCACCCGCTTAACATTATAATACCTTACTGCCACACGCTTAACATTATCATACCTTAACATTATAATACCTTACTGCCACACGCTTAACATTATCATACCCTACTGCCACCTGCCTATTATCATAATCTGATGCCTCCCGCTTAACATTTATCATACCCTAATACCACCCGCTTTACATATATCATACCCTACTGCCACCCGCTTAACATTATCATACCCTAATGCCACCCGCTTAACATTATCATACCCTAATGCCACCCGTATAACATTATCATACCCTACTGAAACTCGCTTAACATTTATCATACCCTACTGCCACCTGCTTAACATTATCATACCCTACTGCCACCCGCTTGACATTATCATACCCTATTGCTACCCGCTTGACATTATCATACCTTACTGTCACCCGTTTTACATTATCATACCCTACTGCCACCCGTTTTACATTATCATACCCTATTGCAACCCGCTTAACATTATCATAGCCTACTGCCTCCCGCCTAACATTATAATATACTACTGCCACACGCTTAACATTTATCGTTCCCTACTGCCACCCGCTTAACATTATCGTACCCTACTGACTCTCGCCTAACATTATCATACCCTACTGCCACACGCCTAACATTATCATACCCTACTGCTACCCCCCTAACAGTATCATAACCTACTGCTACCCGCCTAACATTATCATACCCTACTGGCATCCGCCTAACATTATCATACCCCACTGCCGCTAGCCTAACATTATCATACCCTATTGTCACCCGCCTAACATTATCATATCCTACTGCCACCTGCCTGACAGCTATACCCTTCTGCCACCCGCCTAACATTATCATACCCTACTGCCACCTGCCTAACATTATCATACCCTACTGCCACCTGCCTAACATTATCATACCTTACTGCCACCCACTTAACATTATCATACCCTCCTGCCACCCGCTTAACATTATCATACCCTACTGCCACCCGCTTAACATTATCATACCCTACTGCCACCCGCTTAACATTATCATACCCTACTGCCACCCACTTAACATTATCATACCCTACTGCCACTCGCCTAACATCATCATACCTTACTGCCACCCACTTATCATACCCTACTGCCACCCGCTTAACATTATCATACCCTACTGCCACCCGCTTAACATTATCATACCCTACTGTCACCCGCTTAACATTATCATCCCCTACTGCCACCCGCTTAACATTATCATCCTCTACTGTCACCCACTTAATATTATCATATCCTACTGCCACCCGCTTAACATTATCATACCCTTTGTTGTACCATCAAACATGGTACCCATCTTTGTCCTGTTTCTTTCCGTGTCCACTCACAGCAACGTACTGGAGACTGCATTTCCTGTGGCAACCTCCAACGTGACCATTACAATATTGAACTTTGACACTCTACTTGCAAGGTTAGGTTAGGTTCTCTTGTATTTACACATCATCCTCCATACTTGACCTCCGTTTCCCGCCAGAAACAGAAAGCAAGGCCACATCCAGTCTGTAGCTGTCATGTGTAAAGCACAACCAGGCCTTTCCCCGGGAATTAATTTTGAAATGGTAATACATCTTCCCCAACTGGTCACGAGTATCGTTTAATAAAAGCCTCAAGTGTTTGAATACTGTTCTAGCAATGTAGAACCAAATTACTCGCTAGTAATGCGGAACTACATTAAGAAATCATCAATGATCATAATTTATGTTGGACTTGTTAAAGAAGAGTTATAATTATTCTTATAAACAACAATATACAAAAGTTACATTCAATGGCAGCCGGTCACTACTAGGTTATTGGCAATAAACTATGATTATGTCCACCTGGATGATATGAACATATATATAAAACATCTGTCGAGGAGGGTTAACATTTCTTTATAAGATGGAGACCTTATACAAAGATGAGGTTAAATAAGCTATGAAGGACTTCTTTACAAATACTAAGATATGAAGTATTTCTTTACAAATAATAATAAGCAAGTGAACAGAATTTTCATATATACGAGTTGTATGATCAGTAGCTGGAGCAAACAATTCGACATTGAGGTATTTAATGTAACAATACAAAATGATGAAGTTAAACTGAGGAAGACCAGATGAAAGTGCTACATACATACCTGTAGTGTTGCAGGATCATTATCCACGACCAATATATATATGGGTAAGCATATCTCATTATTCTCAACAACACTCATACTTCACTACAAACATTTCAAAGTAAATATTAGCTTGGTAAATATAAGTAATACGTGTAAGAGAAGGTGTGGCAGAACCCGTCGACCGGGAGCCCACACTGACACATCCACCTTGTTCACTTTCATATGGCCAACTGTCGCCTGGCTCGTTCATGTCGGCGGCCGCTGCTCGCTCCCGGAGCGTAGCTTCCACACGCCACTAATGACCGGCCCTTCATCATTATCATGGTCATTAGAAAAGTCTGACTCTGCTAGGAAGTTATAATTTGATATTAACTGATATATTTATAAGTACGATTCCTAATTGTGTGGACGTCCTTAATGTAAGGCCAAAAATTGATGAGGAATTGTTACAAGCACTACCACAACCACTCTGTCATCACCATCACACTACAGTACCACAACACCTCCCCTCAGACGCCACACCTTGGGAAGCCTGCACCTCCCCTCAGACCGCCACACCTTGGGAAGCCTGCACCTCCCATCAGACGCCCCAACCAGAGAAGCCTGCACCTCCCCTCAAACGCCACACCTGGGGAAGCCTGCACCTCCCCACAGACGCCACATCTGGGGACGCCTGCACCTCCCATCAGACGCCCCAACCAGTGAAGCCTGCACCTCCCCTCAGACGCCACACCTGGGGAAGCCTGCACCTCCCCTCAGACGCCACGGCTTGGGAAGCCTGCGTCTAACCTCAGACTACATACCTGGGGAACCCTGCACCTGCCCTCACGTGACACCTGGGGAAGCCTGCACCTCCCCTCAGACCCCACACCTGGGGTAACCTGCGCCTCCCATGAGACGCCAGATCTGGGGAAGCCTGCACCACCCCTCAGATGCCACACCTGGGGAAGCCTGCACGACCCATCAGACGCTGTACCTGGGGAAGATTGCACATCCTATTAAACGCCATACCTTGGGAAGCCTGCACCTTCCCTCAGACGCCATACCGGGGGAAGCTTGCACCTCCCCTCACCCTCCAACTGGGAAAGCCTGCTTTCCCCTCAGACGCCACATCTGGGGAAGCCTGCACCTCCCCTCAGACGCCATACCTGAGGAAGCCTCCACCTCCCCTCAGACACCATACCTTGGGAAGCCTGCATCTCCCCTCAGATGCCATATCTGGGGAAGCCTGTACCTCAATTCAGAAGCCACACCTGGGGAAGCCTGCACCTCCCCACAGACACCTTAACTAGGGAAGACTGCACCTCCCCACAGAGGCCACGCCTGAGGAAGCCTGCATCTCCCCTAAGACGCCACACCTGGGGAACCCTGCACCTTCCCTCAGACGTCATACCTGGAGAAACCTGCACCTCCCCTGAGACGCAACACCTGGGGAACCCTGCACCTCCCATCAGACGCCATATCTGGGGAAGCCTGCACCTCCCCTCAGACGCCACACCTGGGGAAGGCTGCATCTCCCCTCACACGCCACACCTGGGGAAGCCTGCATCTCCCCTCAGACGTCACACCTGGGGGAAGCCTGCACCTACCCTCAGGCACCACACCTGGGGAAGCCTACACCTCCCATCAGAAGCCGTATCTGGGGAAGCCTGCACCTCCTATAAGACTCCATATCTGGGGAAGCCTGCACCTCCCCTCAGACGCCACACCTGGGTAAGACTGCATCTCCCCTCAGACGCCACACCTGGGGAGGCCTGCATCTCCATTCACACACAACACCTGGGGAGGCCTGCACCTCCCCTCAGACACCACACCTGGGGAAGTCTCCACAGTAACAGGTGATAATGGCACATAATGAGCATGGGGTGCCGAGTAACAGGTGATAATGGCACATAATGAGCATGGGGTGCCGAGTAACAGGTGATAATGGCACATAACGAGCATGGGGTGCACAGTAACAGGTGATAATAGCACATAATGAGCATGGGGTTCACAGTAACAGGTGATAATGGCACATAATGAGCATGGGGTGCACAGTAACAGGTGATAATGGCACAGGATGAGCATGGGGTGCACAGTAACAGGTGATAATGGCACATAATGAGCATGGGGTGCACAGTAACAGGTGATAATGGCACATAATGAGCATGGGGTGCATAGTAACAGGTGATAATGGCACATAATGAACATGGGGTGCACAGTAACATGTGATAATGGCACAGGATGAGCATGGGGTGCACAGTATCAGGTGATAATGGCACAGGATGAGCATGAGGTGCACAGTAACAGGTGATAATGGCACATGATGAACATGGGGTGCACAGTAACAGGTGATAATGGCACAATGAGCATGAGGTGTGAGTAACAGGTGATAATGGCACACAATGAGCATGGGGTGCACAGTAACAGGTGATAATGGTACAATGAGCATGGGGTGCACAGTAACAGGTGATAATGGCAATGGACGAGCAATTTTAAGCATGGGGTTCACAATAGCTGGTGATAGTGGCACAAGTCCCTAATGTCACCAGGTGTTGTCAGGTCTGGTGTCAGGAAGCATGAGGAACCTGCCCACCACACTACTGATGAATGAGGCCACTTTCCCCCATAACGTCGCGCCACGTTTCCCCCTTCACGAGCAGCTGCTGGGGTCACCGGCCGCCGCCGCACCAGTGAAAGTGACGCTGGCGCTACCTACCTACCTACCTACCTGGGCCTGCCCGGGGGCTAACCACATCTACTTGGGACTACCTGGCACTGCTCAGGCCTATACGAACCTACCAGGTACTGCTTGTCACAGCCTCTATGTAAGTACATCTACCTGGGACCCGTATGAACTTATTAGACACCTACCTGGGACCTGTTTGAACCTATCAGCAGGTACTTACCAATGACCGGTATGGACCTACCTGGGACCTGGATGAACCTACCAGACACCTACCTAGGACATGTATCAACTTACGTGGGACCTGTGTGAACCTACCAGACACCTGCCTGGGACACGTATGAACCTAACTGGGATTTGTATGTATCTAATAGACACCTACCTGGGACCTGTATGAACGTACCAGACACCTACCTGGGACATGCATGAACTTACCTGGGACCTCTATTGAACCTACCAGACACCTACCTGGGACACGTATGAACCTGACTGGGATCTGTATGTACCTAACACACCTATCTGAGACCTTTGTGAACCTACCAGACATCTACACCTGGGACACATATAAACTTAATTGGGATTTGTGTATACCTAACAGACACCTACCAGGGACCTCTATTGAACCTACTAGACACCTACCTGGGACCTGTATGAGCCTACCAGACACCTACCTGAGACATGTATGAACTTACCTAGGACCTGTGTGAACCTACCTGGGACACGTATGAACCTGACTGGGATCTGTATGTACCTAACACACCTACCTGGGACCTGTATGAACCTACCAGACACCTGGGACCTGTGTGAACCTACCAGACATCTACCTGCGACACGTATAAACCTAACTGGGATTTGTGTGTACCTAACTCACCTACCTGGGACCGGTATGAACCTACCTGGGACTATGGACCTTCCAGACACCAATCAGGGTCCTGTATGAACATACCAGGCACCTACCTGGAACCTGTATGAACCTACCTGGGACCTGTGTGACCTACCAGAAACCTACATGGGACCTATATGAACCTACCTGGGACCTGTGTGAACCTACCAGGATCACGTATGAACCCAACTGGGATTTGAATGTACGTAAGACACCTACCTCGGACCTGTATGAACCTACCAGAGACCTACCTGGGACCTGTATGGACCTACCAGAGACCTGTGTGAACCTACTAGAGACCTACCTGGGACCTATGTGAACCTACCAGGACCACGTATGAGCACAACTGGGATTCGTATGTACCTAAGACACCTACCTGGGACCTGTATGAACCTACTAGAGACCTACCTGGGACCTGTGTGAACCTACCAGAATCACGTATGAACACAACTGGGATTTGTATGTACGTAAGACACCTACCTGGGACCTGTATGGACCTACCAGAGACCTACCTGGGACCTGTGTGAACCTACTAGAGACTTACCTGGGGCCTGTGTGAACCTACCATGATCACGTGTGAACACAACTGGGATTTGTATGTACGTAAGACACCTACCTGGGACCTGTATGAACCTACAGAAGACCATCGACTCCAAGCCCAACTTACAGTACCCAGGGCTACCTACCAGAACCTCACCTAGCCTTCCTACATTTCCCTAGGCCTAGTAGAGCTTCCCTGGGGCCACCTACCCTTTTCCAGGCCTAGTATAGCCTCCCTAGGGCAACATACCCTTCCTCAGGCCTATCAGGGCCTGAGGCATCCTTAGGACTCGCAGATCCTAGCCAAGGCTACCTACCTTTACCAGATCTAAAAGAGTAATCCCGGGAATACATACTTCTCCCAAGGCTTACCAGAGCCTCCCGGGCTACCTACCCATCCTCAGGCCTACCAGGGCCTCCCCGGGTTACCTACCCATTCCAAGGCCTACCAGAGCCTCCCGGGCTACCTACCCATCCCCAGGCCTATCAGAGCCTCCCGGGCTACCTACCAATTCCCAGGCTTACCAGAACCTCCCCGGACTACCTACCCATCTCCAGGCCTAACATGGCCTCCACGGGCTACGTTTTCTTCTCCAGCCCTAACAGAGCCTCCCCGGGCTACCTACCTATCCCCAGGCCTACCAGAGCCTCCCGGGCTACCTACCCATCCCCAGGCCTATCAGAGGCTCCCCTACTACCTACCCATCCCCAGGCCTACCAAAGCCTCCCCGGGCTACCTATCCGTCCCTGGCCTACCAGAACCTCTCCGGGCTACCTACCCATCCCCAGGGTCACCAGAGCCTCTCAGAACTACCTACCCATTCCCAGGCCTACCAGAGCCTCCCCGGGCTACGTTTTTGTCTCCAGGCCTAACAGAGCCTTCCCGGGCTAACTTAACTAACTATCCCCAGGCCTACCAAAGCCTCCCGAGCTACCTACCCATCCCCAGAGCTTCCTGCACTACCTACCCATCCCCAGGCCTACCAGAGCCTCCCCGGGCTACCAACCCGTTCCCAGGCCTACCAGAGCCTCCTGGGCTACCTATCCATCTCCAGGCCTACCAGAGCCTCCCCGGGCTACCAACCCGTCCCCAGGCCTACCAGAGCCTCACCGGTCTACCTGCCCATCCCCAAGCCTACCAGAACCTCCCGGGCTACCTGCCCATCCCCAAGCCTACCAGAACCTCCCGGGTTACCTGCCCATCCCCAAGCCTACCAGAACCTCCCGGGATACCTACCCATCTTCAAGCGTACCAGAACCTCCCCTGGCTACCTACCCATCCACAGGCCCATCAGAGCCTCCCCGGGCTACCTACCCGTCCCCAGGCCTACCAGAACCTCCCGGGCTACCTGCCCATCCCCAAGCCTACCAGAACCTCCCGGGCTACCTACCCATCCTCAGGCCTACGAGAGCCTCCCCTGGCTACCTACCCATCCACAGGCCCATCAGAGCCTCTCAGGGCTACCTACCCATCCCCAGGCCTAAAAGAGCCTCCTAGGGCAACCTACTCATCCTCAGGCCTACCAGAGCCTCCCCGGGCTACCTACTCATCCCCAGGCCTACCAGAGCCTCTCAGGGCTACCTACCCATCCCAAGGGCTACCTGCCCGGCCTCAGGCCTGTCAAAACGTTCCAGGGCTACATACCCGTCCCTAGGCCTACCAAAGCCCCCAAGGCTACCAACCCATCCCCAGACCTACCTACCCTTCCTAAAGACTATCAAAACCTCCCAGGGCTGCCTTACTCCCTGCACATAACAGGGCTGCCTTACTCCCTGCACATAACAGGGCTGCCTTACTCCCTGCACATAACAGGGCTGCCTTACTCCCAGCACATATCTGGGCTGCCTTACTCCTGTCAGATATCAGAGCTGCCTTACTCCTACCAGATATCAGGGCTGCCTTACTCCTGTCAGATATCAGAGCTGCCTTACTCCTACCAGATATCAGGGCTGCCTTACTCCTACCAGATATCAGGGCTGCCTTACTCCTGTCAGATATCAGGGCTGCCTTACTCCTATCAGATATCAATGTTTGTTGCCAGTATTCCATTTGTTATATCATCATCTTTACCTTCAGACATTTTCTGTCATATCAGCTGTTGCCTCACGCAAGGCAGCTCTACTTCATTTTCTCAGACTTTAATGGAAAAGACAATTATTTAATGCAAGTAGACATCATATATATGATGGTGGAGCATGCGGTCCGGGTTCCTACAGGGGATTACATTCTGTTGTGATCTTTCGTCACTTACAACATGGAGAGTGATTCTTGGTTACTATGTGGTCACCAGGAGAAACCTCCTCACTTTATGGCATTACTTCATGTTTGGTTGGTCACTTGAGCAACTGTGATGTGCCTCACATATGGCAACTTAGCCTTCTGTGTCTATCTCATATGTGGCTACTTGACCCTGTCATAGGACCCTCTATTTCTTGCTAGAAATAGACTGCCCAAGAGGAATGCACGTCGTCGGCAAGCAATAAGATTTTGCAGAGGACAAATGTGTCACTTGTGGATGAATCCTTGTGACATGTTGTGAAAGATCATAGAACAATATTACTTAAGTGACAAGTACATTGACCAATAATTGTTTACATAATACTTCCATAATTCATGAGAGGACAGTTACCTACATCCAATCACAAGCTTAACTACACTTTAGGAAACATTTCCTATCAAGAATTTTTCATTTCTATTATAGCTGATGAAAAATGGTAAGTAAAGCAGTAGAAATAGAAATCCAGGTTGATATTGTGTACACATGAAATCATAACTACGTCCTCAGCCTGTGATACTCTTAGACTTATTATTTCCGGAGAGAAAGCCAAGCTCTTCATGAAATTAGATGATAAATCCATTGAATTTGGTTCTGGTTCCTCTTTTGACTATGTTAATATCTCAGTACAGCGGCCGCTGTACAATAACTATAGTAAGTGTACAGAGTGAGAGTTGTTGTGCGGTACAGTACTAATTACGGTGCAAACGTTGAGTGTACAGATAATGTGCTTTGCTTATACAAGATCTCTAATGGATTATCATATATCAGCTTTGGTCCTAAATAACAGTAAAGTTAAAATGAAGCCTTGAGAATTATACTTGCCTGTTTCAAGACCACTAAAGAAATTAATTTCAATCTTTATAGTGAATCAGATATGTACCACGGAACAAGTAAATCTTTAATGAATCCATATAATAACCTTTCATATGATAATGTTTGGAGTACATCACATGTACAAAACTACACCATTCCTTGCCCTCCTGCCAAAGAAAATAAATGCTCACGTTCAGCACCTGCCAAAACATAGGGAAACTCCAGGCTAAAAGTAAGCCCAGGGCAACTATACTGACGGCTTTCCCAAGTGTGCTAGAAGTGCTGCCACTGTCATCCAGTAGATAAGATAAGAATGTTAAAATAAGCAATGAGACATCTTGCTTACAAAATGTAGGCCGTACACACCGCTCTTGACTTTACATGATTTACACATTATCTCATTCTTTATCATCATTATTTGTCCTTATATCTACATGTATCACACCTGGGAAAGCCTGCATCTCCCCTCAGACGCCACACCTGGGGAAGACTGTATCTCCCCTCAGACGCCACACCTAGGAAAACCTGCACCACTCCTCAGATGCCATAGCGAGGGAAACCTGCATCTCCCCTCAGACGCCACACCTGGGGAAGACTGCATCTTCCCTCAGATGCCACACCTGGGGAAGCCCGCATCTCCCCTCAGACGCCACACCTGGGGAACCACGCATCTCCCCTCAGACGCCACACCTGGGGAAGCCTGTACAGGCGGAAGGGTAGTGAGAGAGAGAGAGAGGGGGGGGGGGTCTAGCCGGGCAAGGCAGGTACTTCAGGTGGCAGGGAAAGTCCAGACAGTAGTGGGTGGGTGGTCAGATGGGTCAAGCTGGGTACCCGGGTGGGTGTAAGATGGCGAAAGTTATCCACGGGTCGTGCCGCTCCAGGTGGGTGGGTTCTGCAGGCAGAGAAAGGCAGACATCGTAAGAAAACTGGAGTGTAAATGGCGAAAGTTCTCCACTAAAGGTACTCACTCTCACATTATAAGATAACCTCCACAGGGAATATTATATTATGCATTATTCACCCGTCACTTACCATTACTACTCCCTCATATTAACTCCCACCACCAATGGAACCCTCACATTAGCTCCCATCACCAGTGGAACCCTCACATCAGCTCCCATCACCAGTGGAATCCCTCACACTAACCCCCATCACCAGTGAAACCCTTGCACCAATTTCCATCACCAGTGGAACCCTGACTCCCATAACCAGAGGAACCCCTCACTAACTCCCATAACCAATAGAACCCTTCACAAACTCCAATCACCAGTGGAACCCTCGCACCAACTCCCATCACCAGTAGAACACTAGCTCCCATCACTAGTGGAACACTAACTCCCGTCACCAGTGGAACCCTCATACCAACTCCCATCACCAGTAGAACACTAGCTTCGGTCACCACTGGAGCGCTAACTACTATTAACAAAGGAATAATGACTCCCTTCGCAAGTGGAAGTCCCATCGGTGACACCTCACCAATACCAGATATAACCAATGGTGCAGTACCTGTACAAGACATTACCAGTGGTGCAGCACCAGTACCATATATAACCAGTGATGTAGCACCAATGCCAGACATAATCATTGGTGCAGCACCAATACCAGACATAATCAGTGGTGCAGCACCATTACCATACATAACCAGAGGTGCAGCACCAATACCAGACATAACCATTGGTGCAGTACCTATACAAGACACTACCAATGGTGCAGCACCAGACATAACCATTGGTGCAGCACCATTACCAGACATAACCATTGGTCAGCACCCATACCAGATATAACCAGTGGTGCAGTACCTCTACAAGAGATTACCCATGGTTTCACCAATACCATACATAACTAGTGGTGCAGTACCTGTACAAGATATTATTAGTGCAGCACCAGTACCAGACATAACCAGTGGTGCAGTACCAATGCCGAACATAATCAGTGGTGCAGCACCAGTGCCAGACATAACCAACAGTACAGCACTAGTGGCAGACGTAACCAGTGGTGCAGCATCAACACCAGACATAACCAGTGGTGCAGTACCTGTACAAGACATTACCACTGGTGATTCACCAATACCACAAATAACCAGTGGTGCAGTACCTTTTTACCTTTGCCAGACATAACGTGGTGCAGCAACAATACCAGACAACCAATGGTGAAGCACCAATACCACGCACAACCAGTGGTGCAGCACCAATATCAAACGTAACCAGTGGTTCACCACCAATACCAGACCTAATCAGAGGTGCACCACCAATACAAGACATAACCAGTAATGCAGTATCAACGCCGGACATAATCAGTGGTGCAGTACCAGAATCAGACATAAGTGGTGCAGCACCAACATTAGACATAACTAGTGGAGCAATGCCTATACAAGACATTACCACTTGATTCACCAATGCCACAAATAACCAGTGTTGCAGCACCAATACCACACATAACTGGTGCAGCACCAATATCACATAACCAGTGGTGCAGCACCAATACCACACAGCTCGTGGTGCACCACCAGTACCAGACATAACCAGTGGTGCAATACCAATATCAAACATTACCAGTGGTACACCACTAATACCAGACATAACCAGAGGTGCACCACCAATACATGACACAATCAGTGGTGCAGCACCAGCGCCAGACAACCAGTAGTGCAGTACCAATGCCGGACATAATCAGTGGTGCAGGACCAGACATAACCAGTGGTGCACCACTAATACCAGACATAACCAGAGGTGCACCACCAATACCAGAAAACCAGTGGTGTAGTACCAATGCCGGACATATTCAGTGGTGCAGCACCAATATCAAACATAACCAGTGGTGCAGTACCTGTACCAGACATTACCAGTAGTGTTTCATCAGTACCAGACATAATCAGTGGTGCAAAACTTATACCAGATATAATCAGCGGTGCAGCACCATAACTAGACATAACCAGTGGTCCAGAACAATACTAGACATAATGGTGCAGCTCCAGATATAATCAGTGATGCAGCACCAGTACCAGACATAACCAGTGGTGTAGCACCAATACCAGATATAACCAGTGGTGCAGTACCTTTACCAGACATAACTAGTGGTGCAGCACCAATACCTGATATAACCAAAGGTATAGCACCGATAAAAGACATAATCAGTGGTGCAGCACGAATACCAGACAACCAGTGGTGCAGTACCAATACTGATCAGTAAAGCAGCACCAATACCAGACATGTCCATTGGTGCACCACTAATACCAGACATAGCCATAGGTGCAGCACCAGTACCAGACAATCAGTGGTGCAGTAACATAACCAGCGGTACAGCACCAATACCACACATAATCAGTGGTGCACCACTAATACCAGACATAATCATAGGTGCAATACCAAACATAATCAGCGGTGGAGCACCAGTAACAAACATAATCTGGTGCAGCACAATGCTAGACATAACCAGTGGTGCAGCACCAGTACCAGACATAACCAGTGGTGCAGCACCAATAGCAGATATAACCAGTGGTGCAGCACCAATACCAGATATAACCAGTGATGCAGCACCAGTACCAGACATAACCAGTGGTGCAGCACCAGTACCAGACAACCAGGGGATCAGGGCCAGTACCAGATATAACCAATAGGGTAGCAGCAATACCAGACATAACCAGTGGTGCAGCAAGAGTACCAGACATAACCAGTGGTGCGGCACCAATACCTGACATAAGCAGTGATTGGTTCAGGACAAGTACCAAACATAAGCAGTGGAGCACCACCAGTGCCAAACATAACCAGTGGTGCAGGACCAATACCAGATATAACCAGTAATGCAGCATCAACACCAGACATAAGCAGTGATGCAGCATTAATACCAGACATAACCAGTGGTGTAACACCAGTACCAGATATAACCAATGGGTGCAATACCAGACATAACCAGTGGTTCAGGACCAGTTCCAGACATAACCATTTGTGCAGCACCAATACTGGACATAACTGATTCAGCAAGAGTACCAGACATAACCAGTGGTGCAGCACCAATACCTGACATAAGCAGTGGTCGGTTCAGGACCAGCACCAGACGTAAGCCGTGGTGCACCACCAGTGTCAGACAGAACCAGTGGTGCAGCACTAATACCAGACATAACCAGTGGTTCACTACCAGACATAACCAGTGATGCAGCACCAATACCATACATAATCAGTGGTCCACCACCACTGCCAGACATAGCCAGTGATGTACCACCAATACCAGACATAACTAGTGGCGCAGCACCAGTACCAGACATAACCAATGATGCAGCACCAGTACCAGACATAACCAGAGGTGCAGCACCAATACCAGACATAACCAATTGTGCAGCACCAGTACCAGACAACCAGGGGATAAGGACCAGAACTAAACATAACCGATAGTGCAGCACCAATACCAGACATAATCTGGTGCAGCAAGAGTACCAGACACAACCAGTAGTGCAGTGCCAGAAATAACCAGTGGTGAAGCACCAATACCAGACATAACCAGGGGTGCAACACCAATACCAGACATAACCAGTGGTACAGCACCAGTGCCAGACATAATCAGGGGTGCTACACCAATACCAGACATAGCCAGTGGTGCAACACCAATGCCAGACATAATAAGTGCAGCACCAATATCAGACATAACCAGTGGTGAAGCACGAGTACCAGACATAACCAGTAGTGCAGCACCAGTGCCAGACAACCAGTGGTGCAGCACCAGTGCCAGACATAATCAGGGGTGCAGCACCAGTGCCTGACACAACTAGTGGTACAGCACCCTTGCCAAACACAACCAATGGTGCAGCACCAATACCAGACATAACCAGTGGTGCAGTACCAGTCAGACATAACCAGTGGTGCAGTACCAATACCAGACATAACCAGTGGTACAGCACTAGTGCCAGATATAAGCAGTGGTGCAGCACCAGACAACCAGTGGCGCAGTACCAATACCAGACATAACCAGTGGCGCAGCACTAATACCAGAATAACCAGTGGTGCAACACCAATACCAGATATAATCAGTGATGCAGTACAAATGTCAGACATAACCAGTGGTGCAGCACCAGTATCAGACATAAGTGGTGCAGTGCCAGACATAACCAGTGGTGCAGTACCAATACCAGACATAACCAGTGGTGCAGTACCAATACCAGACATAACCAGTGGTGCAACACCAATACCAGATATAATCAGTGATGCAGTACCAATGTCAGACATAACCAGTGGTGCAGCACCACTGTACGACATAACCAGTGGTGCAGTACCAGTGCCAGACACAACCAGTGGTGTAGCACCAATACCAGACATAACCAGTGGTACAACACCAATGCCAGACACAACCAGTGGTGCAGTCCCTTATGTAGGTAACTCGTGTCATACTAGTACACAGTAAGTCGTCAGCTGGCGGGAACCACAGATCTCGGTGGGCGTTGTGTCAATAGAAAATCAGCTCCCCGGGCTGGGCCGCCGCCAGCCAGGCGCTGCTGGTGGAGAGAATACTTGGTGAAAGTTTCAAGTGGAAGATCCACCAGCAACATGTGAGGGAAGGGGGAGGACGCTCATCCATACTGACAGCATCACAGTGGCTCAAAGGAAGGGGGATCTTCACAATGGTTATCATTCCTTAATCCCGTATCAACCATTACGAACCTATGGACACCGTTTTGTGAATAAGACATTTACTTCCATAACCTTGTTTACATAAGAGGTCAAATACACACGTTCTGTACATCACAAATCCTCTCTCACAGACACTGCAGTGGATAATTAAAGGTGCCATCCCATCCCTACAGTACAGGAGGGATGACTAGAGGCACCATTCCATCCCTACAGTACAGGAGGGATGACTAGAGGCACCATTCCATCCCTACAGTACAGGAGGGATGACAAGAGGCATCATCCCATCCCTACAGTACAGGAGGGATGACTAGAGGCACCATTCCATCCCTACAGTACAGGAGGGATGACTAGAGG
>JAUUDZ010047584.1:0-10568 GCA_032361705.1 Panulirus versicolor | reverse complement strand
CGAGTGGCTTTGAGGTGGTGTGCTACCTCGCCTACGGTGACAACTACTACTAGTTGTCCGCATATTCTCGGTCGCAATCGGTAATGGCACGTTCATCCGGCTCAGACGGCCGAGAGAAGAGAGCACCCCAAAAGGGATTGAGGCGTTCCGGCCCAACCGAAGTTGGCGGTACCTCCCAGTCGCCTTTTGAAAACCAATCCAGCGGCCAAAGACCTATCCTCTCGATAGAGTCTCTGTACCTTTCCGGTATTGTTCCCTTCTAAGCCGGTTTCCACGCAAAGGAACCTCCTCACGCTTGGCGTACGCGGCCAGAGTTCGCTGACTGCCTCAAACCACCACCACCACGATTTTGACGGTCTTCGGGTGAGCCACAGGAGCTTGTCATACATGTGGCGTGCTCTGAGGCTCCCCTGATCGCGCGGCAAGGCTCTCACCCTGACGCAAATGGTCGAGGGCTGCATTCAGGATGTCCTCGCCCCACGATGGACTTGTGGGGCCAGGTCCTTAAGTGTCGAGGTACGTGACAGTCTCCGCCACAAAGGGAGGCAATTGTTTGGGATTGGGGGACCCGCGGGACGACTGGGACAGATAAAACCGTGGGAGGAGTAGTAGTCTTACCACTGGGATCCACACTCGCGTACATCCCTGTACGTGGTGCTTCCTCCGGGGTGTCGCCACCCCGCGTGTTGCTTAGCCTTGTGGGTGGGACACGCCCCTCAGTCGGCACCCCATCCATCACCTCGCCTTCGTCATCCTCCTGAAGGAGATACAAGTTCAGGGTCAGTTCCTGAACCCGGGTCTTATACGACTCCTTGCGTCGGAGACCTTTGATCGCTTCGACCGTCCTAGAAGGGACAATCTCCCGCAACCGCTGGTTCAAGCCCTGCCCGGCAACTAGTGAGGGACCAGCTGCCATCCCAGCCTCAGCCCTGGCGAGGAGCTCAATCTCCTCGTCAGACCACCGAGCCTTGGATACAACGTGCCTGGTAGCCAACTCCTGGTGCAAGGAGCCGGCATGTGCCTGCCTTTCGTGGACCCTACGGCCCCGAAAACTGGCGGTCTTCCCACAATGTGGGCAAGAGGGTGAACGGTCGTCGTCCGTTCCCTCATGGCTGTTGCTGGTACCCGACATGCCAACAGAGGCTGGTACGCTTACTGGTGGACTGCAGTGCCGCTTCTTAGCCCTTTGTGCCTCGCCCTTGACAGGCCACTGGCAGAGGGCAGCACCAGCGTAGTGATTGAGGCAGCCAGCCAGGCTCTCAAGATGGTCCAAAAAAAAACTAAAAATTCGTGTCAGACCTTGACCTGACATTTCGGATGACCTCGTTTGGGTAAAACTGTGCTGAAGGTAGACTTGGTCGAGTACAGCCATAGCTCATGTTAAGGGATTGAATCGACTTTTTACCACCTTCTCCACAATAAGTCGATCTCGTTACTCCCTAAAATATTCAGTCCCTCGTCATAGTTTAATCATAGCAGATGATCTTCCCTGCACATGGCATTTTCCCCAGTCATCCGAGTGATTGACGACGACTCGAGATGTACAAACGAGGCATCAGACGGCCGGCCGTTGTGTACACTAGACCTACGCTGGTGTAATCTCGTGTCTGCCTTGATTTGGTTCACCTTGTGTAAGATTTGGAACATTGTCATCTGTATGAAATTTGAATAGATACAACAAATGACCGTTATGCGAGTTCTTGATCAATACACCCATAAAATGTCTTTGTAAAATGCATATTACATATTTAGGATAATGAACTAAAATGTCATCATAAGCTCCACATTTTTTCGTGGAGGATCATAACGTTGAACCAATTTTTTCATTGTCACAAAGTAAACCCAGTAGTTTGTTTTGTTTCAGGATGTCCTATAAAGATCTTATTTGAGTAATTTATCAATAAGCCACTTAAGATACTATGATTTATGGCCAGGATTCTGTGTTAACTTCTTGATTTTGCATGAATGAAATGGCTTTTTTTTTTGCGTATATATATATATATATATTGTGTGAATGTGTGTGAACGTATAAACCACGAAGGAAAAATGAAAACATTTGCTTAAGCGCTTTCGTGTATTTCAACACATGTTCAGAAGCAAATTATCATTTTTTTTTTTCATGTACACCAAGAAATGTTATGTCACTCGAGTAAGACCCTTTGTGACCTTCAATCCTTTTGTGCTACTGCTCACAGGATGATCATGGGCGACACAATAAATTTGCCGGGGACACCGGCACACATCGCATCACATCTTGGAAGGTATACTAAACGTGAGGACAACGAGGGAAGACCTTTGGAAACCGAGGGCGCTCGGGTACCAGCCCGGACCATACTGGCTCGGGTCTTGCTCGACTAGGGTTTGTCGTGAAATTTCTTAGTGGTTTGGTGGCGGATCTCCTCCCGTGGCCACTAGGTACCATGTGGCTGACTTGAGATCCGGCATGTAAGAATCTCGGAAAATTTTCTTTTATATGGAGCTTTGTTCTCTTGAGGTGCAGCCTGATCTGCTGTAGGCTTGCTGGAACTTGTACTTGCACGGTGTTGAACCGTGTAGCAGCCTCGTCTGCTACTTCATTCCCCACAACCCCTACCTGCCTGGGGATCCAGTGTACGATGATCTATCGATTTTGCCGCCGGAGGTCTGGAGTTGGGCGAGATGATGGGGTTATTCTCCCTCGGCTGAGTGCATTGTAGCGCTTGAATGGCAGTTTTTGAATCCGTGTGGATTGTAATGTGCGTTGTGTGGCCGCATGTTCCAGGGCTTTTGGAAATGGCTATTAGCTCAGTGTGCAGAGTGGAGCACTCATCCTAGAGTCTACAGAGGAGAGTCTTTCCTTGAGGGTGGAAAGCCGCTGCTCCTCTTCGATAGCTGGAGTCAACTTGATCCAGCTTGTTGCTCATAAGGGCAGAGTACTATGGAAAGAACTGGCACGTGGATCATTCCTTCTGGTGCTAGTTGGTTTGTTTCGGCTGACTTGTGTGTGCCACTGGTGCTTCTCCTCTTTGGGAGGTGATCGGAAGACAGGGAAATTATTCCGTGTTTCCTGTATTTGTCGTCTGCGGGGCCTACCGTTGCTGTAAGTGTTGCTTTTCCTGCGAGCCCCATACGAAGGTGCCGTCAGGGCTGGCTGGCATGTAGTCGCGGTGGATGCTGTATTCTGTGCAGTTGGACGGCGACCGAGGAAACACAGGTGGAGGAAGTGGCATCGGTGGGAGCGTGTTTGCTCTGATGATTATTCGCATACTTTTCTTTGTCCGCAAGCGGTCACCCTCCCCCGGTATATACGGGGGTCGCGGTTGGGAGAGCTTGAGAGAGAGGGAACCCCCCCCCCCCCCCCATAAAAAAAAAAAACCTACTTAGGAGGATTTATGATCCTTCCCTAATTTCCTACGACCCTCGAACCGTGGGTGCTTCTGCACGATCACAGTCCCTCGGCGACTCTGTAGGCTGCTGCTGACCCTTTGTACTCGGACGAACCTACTCTTTTAAGTGAGGTGCACGTCACTCCTGGCGCTTCGGGGCGAGTACAGACCCTATTCCCCCCCGTAGGATCCAGTAGGTCCCTAGACGACAGCTTAAGAGAAAGAAATTAGTCTCTGAATAAATAACATAGCCCCTCAGTAGCAGAAGGGGTACAGCGGGAGATCCTAATGCCGCAGAAGTCTGTATATCGACCCTACCCCTGCTTCTCAGGCGTGTCTAATGTGTGCGTGTCGACTGGAGCCGACGTTATCTCGGCATGGATTGGTCTACAACAAAAAGTCGGGCTAGCTGCTGTCCGCTGGCATCCAGGATCAGTTTTGTGTTCAAGCTTGCCCGGGTCAGGCTAGCCTCCTGTTCGCTGTCAGCCGGGATGACCTGTTGGGTCGGGGTGAAGTACCGGAGCAGGAGAGAGCGTCAGCTGGGGGGGGGGGGGACATTGAAGCAATAAAGCTATTCAGAAACGCGACTCTGAAAAGGTTACTAACGTGATGTGAGGCAGCGATCGCAATATTTGTGTAGCATTAAGAAGCTGGTGTTTCTGGTACGAGTGCAATGACCAAGCTGACATCGTGCGGTAAATTCATCCTTTCTCTCGATCACGATGCACGGCCACATTTCCTCGTGTATTGCCACCGAATAGTCTGCTTCCTCCTGCTTGATACTTACCCGAAATCTGTGCCATGATGAAGTAATGCCATTGTCCACCCCCTTCACCGTCGACTGGCTCTATGATGATTCACAGCAACGATAGGATGCGATACGAACAGCGGCCGCAAGCCACAACATGAGCAAGTCTATCCACGTGGGGGATTGCTATAACGTTCTGACATCTTCAAACTCTTCCATTATGAATGGGTCAGTCTCATTGATGTTCCTTATCATATCGCTTCTTAAATCTTACCATTGATGGTAAGATGAACATTTTGACTGGTTTGTTGATTATCCGCACTACATTTTGCAGGAAAGGTTCGGATTTATATATCGTTCGTTTTATCTTAATGGTCGTGTCGCAGATACACAAGTAATGTATCTTACGTGCTGAGGGTTTTTTATCCAGCAAAATTGTCGTTGCTAGAAAATCTTTTAAGATTTTATGAACAGCAGTAGATGGAATGGAACTATTTATTTATCTTCTATACATATAATTATGCATTATCTTTAAAGCCTCAACTAGGGCCTGGCCTAGGAGTAGGACCATCCTGGTTACACAAGCTGAAGATATGATTGCATAGGAAGAGCGACCGTGCTACAGTGTGCGGTCATTTCCGTGAAATAGTCTGAAATTGACCGATGTTCAGCTGTTTGTGTATACTGCATTAGTGCTTGCATGCGTGATGAGAGCTTGCACTATATGTTGAACAGTGCGCCTCTCTTAACTTCCCATACATTACATGCACAATACATGTACAATACACAAACGTACCAGAATTTCAAGACGTCTTTTACTAAGAAAAATCGTTCTGCCTTATTCATCTAAAAAAATGAATAACGTGAGGGAAAAACGTAATGGTTAGCCGCTCTGTCTGCTGTGGACACTCGTAAGGAAGGTTAACTGGCTCTTCATACCTTCTCAGCATCCATACTGAATTAGAATTTCGCAAGAACCTGGGAAATCACATGGAAAGTTGAAGATCACGTTTGACAAGACTAGAACGCTTCACGTGCCTCCTCTGCCGAAGCTCATTCACTGTTGACATGAACATTGTCGACAGGTTCAATACCAAGCCAGGAGGAGTATGGGTTAAGCTACGAGGGAGTAGATGCGGGTCTAGTTTTCTCGTAGCAGACATTGAGAGTGCTTGTGAACCCAAGTAACCGTACCCTCATCTATTAAGAGTCGCTGTCTGAAGTCATGAAGGTTCATTAGCAAGGTCCCTCCTCTCGTATTCGAATCATGATCGCATCGGGTCTGCTGCACATCTCGAGCCTCTGATTCATACTGAGTGAACCCAGTGGCCTCTGTCTGGTAACAGATGTTCTGGTGAGGGTGAAGGTGACGACTACGGACTTACCAGTGAATAATTGCCACACTGGGTTGGGGTTTGCAACAAGTTGATTGGACGATATTTCGTTTCGAGCCTAATTCATTCCTGGATTACAGTTAGACTGGATAGTGGAAGTGACCTCGACACTGAAACGAGCATGCCTCTCCCTGTGTTACTAATGAAATGGTTACGGTTACATTGACTGTAATGACGATTAATGAATTATGGAGCGGCCATAACCTTGTTATAACAGTAATGATGGCCAGCGAGAAATAATGCAATCCTGTTTGAACTGAACATATCGCGGAATTTATTCATATTGAAAATTTGGCCAAATTCTTTAGCAGTAGCTGTTCCTTTTTTTCGGCCAGGCTAATCTTTTTAATGGCCAATTTCAGAAATTTGGTTTCAAATCCTCCATTAGGCAACCCTGGTGACGGGATCACAAGGGAGAGTTGCCAAGTACTAATCATGCGAGCTCTAAGCATTCGGTAGGCTGGTAGATGCGAACATGGAGGACACGACAAAGGCCCACATATTCCTCCGCCTCCATGCGGTTGTGTGGATGATCCTGAAGACGGCGTCTGGTGGTGCGTGGATGACGTTGCAGCTGTGGCTCATGGGTCACGTGGACAATTGACGTCGTGGGTCTGTCTCGCACGACCTGCCCCATCTGTTCATCTTCCTTACTTTTTTCGCACAAGGTCGTCCACTCTGCCCGTGGTCTCGTTCCGAACCGTGCCCTCCTGCCATGATCCGCCACTGCGCTCTGAGAAGGCCGTTTCGGCAGCAGTTCTGGCCACTGGCTAGCGTGCCAAACTCCCCAGGTTACAGTAGTGCTGGCCCGGCTGGTGTTATCAGTAGTATTAGCGGCCATCGCTGTAGAGGGAACGAGCAAATACATCAGCAGTGGGTGCAGTCATTAAGGTAATCTGTGCCATTTTATGGCAGTTATGATTCGACACTAACTAAATACGCTCACCAGTGAACACCCCTGGCAGCTCTTGCTCTCGATCAGCTTGACATCGGGAACACTCGTGTAGGGTCACGTGAACACTTGCCTTCTCCTCACGATGGGGGGGGGGGGGGAGTAAGGAGAGTTGTGGTCTCCATCACACGCTCCAGTTGCCCAGGTTGATGACTCGTACATTACGAGGACATTAACAAAATCAGCTGAGCTATCAGCACTGAGACCCAACATTGGGTAACGAGGGATGGGAGGGAGGATGCTCTTTGGTCCGTAATTGTATGTGGATGAAAGTTAAGGCGGTGAAATGCAGGTCAAATAGTTACAGAACTGGTAACTTTCATCCCCCCTTGGGGGAAGGGGAAAAAAACTAATTTCGTTGTTGGATGTTCCAAGAAGAACCGTGCGGGACTCTGCAGCCCTGACAGCAAGTGCTCAGCGACGTAGCCGTTGATGACCGAGCCACGATGACACACGGTAGAAAATACTTGTCACTCGTTTAACAGCTAACCAAAAGTGTCTTAAAATATGAAAGGAGTCATTTCACTGCCGACGGAAGGATGGTGATGGGGGTAAACTGATGCATCTTAAGACCCAATCCACCAAACTCCACAACATGATGTACCTAAGCCGGGGTCTTGCACGAGATTATTCACATTCCCGGGAGTCCTTCGTGGCTGTTCACGGCAGAAAAACTGTAAACCTGTTGGGTTTCTTGGTGTACAAACAGAACGCCGTTGCCTATTATCCACAATCGAGGTCTTCCCATGTTACCTCTTTAAATCAGAATGTCTACAAGATAGTCTCCGTTGCGACTGTAATATTGAAGTTTTGGGGAAAAATGGATGATGAAAGGACCAGAAATCCCGCCGCTCAGTATGTTGAGGGTTATGAGCAAAGTTATGCCCGCTCGCGGGGGCGGGAGTGGGTATAAAAGCTGAGGGACGGGGGATGCAAAGCACATGTGGTCGAGGAAACCTGAGTATTGAAGAATATGGAAAGTAGTTTTGAAGACTACTATTTAGTCATGAAGACGAGTGTGGTTTCTTCATATATTCCCAATTAACTGTGTGATGCTCGAGAACGCTAACTACAGTGCAAGGAATGAAGAGAAGGGGTACTAACTGTGGTTAGTGATAGTAGTAGTTAGTTGGTGTGTGGATCAGCAAGAGAAAAACGGGTCAGACTGTGGATAACTAAGGTAGAAGTAAGGAGAGATCATTGGCGCTTAGGAAAAGTACCTTACCTTAGTCATCTCCCCCCCAGCACCGCCATGGTAACCTTGTGGACACGACCAGATGCCGCACCCCACGAACACACAAGGCGGGAACACCCACACCAGCCCGAGGGCCGACACCAGGTGTTACAGGCAGGATACTGACTAACCTCGACCTGTGCTCTTGGACCCCATCCTGTAAAGGGAATAGGTCCAGGTTAGGGCTTTCACGGAGCACACTTCTAGGCCCCGGTAGGAAAGCCTTAACCCCCCTGAGGGCACTTGCACTAACATGACATGCGCTTCGCCAGCTGAAGGTGGCTTTTGTGACCCGCACGGCGTCTTTACCGGTGAGATCCCGTACGCCCTGAAGAACCTTCAGGGTGCTGGAATAGCTGCACTCATGTTGGTGTGCTGCTGAGAGTGCGAAGCAAACAACAGACTTTTGTATCCATAACACTAGTCTCTGACCCTTTAGAAGCCACGTCATTGTGTGATCCTTCATTGATAAGTCATTAGTCTGGCTGTCGTAGTGGTAAGTAGGGAGTAGTAAATGCTTGTACCCTCTGCTTATATTATGGATGTAACGACTGTACATGTAGCATTTTGCCACACTGGTGACTGGCTGATCCTTGATTCGTGCGCGAGTGCTAACCCTTCGATTAGTACCAGTAGTGTCTTGACACCTGCTCCTCATTGTGTGATGCTTCATATATACATCACTGGCAGGATCGTGGAAGTCGCGGGTAGTTGATGCTTGTACCCTCTGTTTATGTTGTGGATGTAATGACTGTTCATGTAGCATTTGCCACACTGTTGACTGACTGATCCCTAAATCTTGCACGAGTGCTGCTGACCGACCCTACGATGGTGACCAAGAGCTGCTCAATACCTGCTTCAAATTGTGTGGTGTATGTACGAGTACCCCGAGGTAGGTCGACCCTAGCTGGGCGAAAACTGCCACATTCTCTAAGCCTCTGCCTTACCGGTGGGGCCGGCCGCTTGCACCACTTGCCTTGTACCATTCTCTTGATCATATCGTGTTAGGGTGAATGAAACTTGCTCTTTTACGTGTTGTTTCAGATGTCAAAACAAAATTTGCTTTGATGACCCGAGTGAGAACGTGTAGGGCAGGCTACGCCTCGACATCGCACAGCAGTAGACGCTAGTGAGGCAGTGTGTCAGACGCTGTAAACTTGTAATGAGAGACGAGTCGCAAGATTGAGGTCGACTGCCCTATCTTGTGGTGGGTGGGGTAGCAGGGATATATGGTCTCTGCTGGTGCCTCGCTCGGTGGGTAGTTTCCATTTCGATCCTGTATCATACAAACAAAGGCTAGTAGCATAGAGAAAGCGGTGATAGATATCCTTTATCGATTGTGTGTGTTGTTACGAACTCTATACTTGTTCGAGCAAGGTCGCCAGTAACGTGTATATGTTAAATACTATACTGATCCTTGTCTTGCAAGGACGTCAGATTTGTGTTGCACAACTCAGGATAACACTTATCTTAACGTTATGGGATTGAAACAAACACCAGGGTTAGAATTACTTATAATGAAAGAATTCAAATGTACAAGGTGAACACAAATGAGGCATGAATCATTTGCGTTAACATTGAACATTGAACATGAGTTAACATTCCAGATATGATTTCAAACCAGGAGATCTCTCTCCTTTATGACAGGTTCTTCGATAACATAACACTCAGGTACTCAATTATAACGGGCTTACAACAGTAAGGGCTTACAGCACAGCACTAGGGTAACGGGCTTACAGCAGGGGGCGCCACTCACCTCGCTGGGCTAGAGAGAGAGGAATCAAATCTCAGCGGGTGTCATGGGTATTTATTACAGTAAAGACAAGCGTTCGCCCCGCCAGCTATAACGCTACCCTTGATTGGCTATGGGACTAAGAGCACTTGGGATTGGTTGGAGTCCTAGCGTCGCACATTCTGCGTAGTTCACACTCTTGTTTATACCTGCAGCGACGACATATCCCGTACAGTGGTGAAATATTCCGTAATTGATTGACAACTTAATCTAACGCCTCTCGTAAGGGTCCGGGTGCTCAAGGACAAATGACCATCTGGCTTCAAAACAGAATTACATCACTAGGGCTATGAGGAGGGATCGAGACTTTGGCCGACCTCAACGACGGGTCGGTATTGTGAACACTGATTTCAACGTCAGGCGCAGCATCTACCATCTGCTCACTGACAAAATGATTTATGACTAAGGTTTCCAACTGTACTTTACTAGCTTTCCGGACATAATTCACTTTTAACATATCCGCAACGAGTATCAACTCCTGCCTTGTTAAAGCTTTAATGTCCTCGGGAGAGGGATCAGATCGACAGAACTGGTCAGCGGCATGATTAACGAATCAAGAAGAGATTCCGTTAAGGCAAGAAATGTCCTGGCAAGGTCGCCAATTTATATGTTACGAACTCGATACTTATTCGGTCAAGGTCGCCAGTAACATGTACATGTTAAATACTATACTGATCCTTGTCTTTGCGAGGACGTTAGATTTGTTATACTGCACAACTCGGGACAATACTATCTAAAAGTTGGGGGATTGAATTAAAGACCAGCATTACATTAAATCTACTTATAATGAAAAAGAATTGAAGTGTACAAACATAAGCACATAAATCAGGCATGAATCATTTACGTCAACACTAAACATGAGTTAAACATTGAACATGAGTTAACATTCCAGATATGATTTCAAACCAGGAGATCTCTCTCCTTTATGACGGGTTCTTCGATAACATTACACTTAGGTACTCAATTATAACGGGCTTACAACAGTAAGGGCTTACAGCACAGCACTAGGGTAACTGGCTTACAGCAGGTGGGGCCACTCGCCTCTCTGGGCTAGAGAAAGAGGAATCAAATCTCAGCGGGTGT
>JAUUDZ010047573.1:0-10568 GCA_032361705.1 Panulirus versicolor | reverse complement strand
AAGACGTTTATAGAATCGGATATCAATATGCAGCCGAACCTGGTGACGTTAAGTAAGATATTAAGAAAAAAAATATCTTTGCTTAGAAATCTTAAGAGACGTATTGAGGCATTTTTCTTTTCGGCTTTCTTGAGGTCGGGGTATTCAGCAGGGAGGTGCTGCTGATGGAACACTGCCGTACCAATAAGGCTTACGAGACTACACTGTTGTCGAGTTTTTGGTTGTGGATTTCTGCAATCACTAGCGATGGACTGTTCCCCTGCAACAGAGGGGATAAGTAGTCTTTTGGTTGTCACTAGCGTGGCATAACTACCCTATAGCGATGGACTGTTCCCCTGCAACAGAGGGGATAAGTAGTCTTTTTGTTGTCACTAGCGTGGCACAGCTCCCCTAAACAAGAAAGGAAACGTATACATTCACTTGAGATGTCAGCACTGACAGAACTCGGTCACCTTTTCCACAGTGAAGCCCTGTCAGAACCCTCCCTCCCGTCTAGAGGTGGTGGGAGGGAGGTTCGGTAGCCAGTAGCAACACTACAGCTCAAGGCAGTTCGGTAATCAATCGTATACGGTTTACTTAGGTATTGAACCCTGTGATCGACCATCAGCTGGTCCAGCGCAAGAGATGCTTCATGCTCCGCGAGCGAAACGAATCATATGCTTCGGAATGATTTTCGACCCTTTCTGCGAAGCTTCCGACGAACTCCACCCAGTCTTTGATAGGCATTTATGCCGTGTTGCTCCCTTAAGAATCGGCATTCCTATGAAGATTTTACTCTGCCTTCGATCTGAGCTCGACTGCAGCACACAGTCTTAATTTGCTGGTTTCTCACCGGACAATATTACCCCAACAGAAGCGTCACAGGAACACGAACACATCCATCAGTGTCTCGACCATTAACACACAAGTCACCTTTACGTATCACCCGTTGTGAAATCTTCAGCTTCACTTTATGTAATTATCTTGAAACGGAAGCGTAAACTATCTAATGGTAGATTACTGTAAACAGTTGACTGCTACATACGTACTAAATTCACAGATGAATTCAGGGAATATATTCAGTAACGACAAGTGATGTTATCAGCACACTGACTGACCCTTTTGGGCTTTGACGAGCCAGTCTCGCGTGGGTGGCGACTGAATCGTCATCTTCTGAAGACGATGACGGTAAAGACAGTGTGAATCCAGCTCTGGACCAGAGAGAGGAGAGTGGGGGATGCAGTCCTAATGTCTGTATCTTGGAAAGATGAAGGTGTTTGTTGCTATGTGTTTCAACGGCGTGCCTCCCTGCAACACGAACCTTTGCTCTCCAGCTTGTAATCAACGTAGTCTGGGAAGTGGTCGCCGATGGACTTGCGGGCGTCGACCACCTTCTCCCTCAGGATATCTTGTTTGTTGAGGAACACAATAAACCCGGAGCTCCTCAGGAACCTGCACGACAAAGAACCAAAGGTAACGTGTGATGTAACTAATGACGTGGTGAAACAATCGTGAAGCACATCGTACTCCGCTATAAAAAAATTGATGTACTTCGTGAATCAAGAGTTGATGTTAACGACTGTGTTCCTCAGTGGGCGGAGTAGGTCATGGTGGAACAAACACCCAAGGATTAAGGCAGAAAAATTAAGGGTTTTACCTGGAGTACCGCAGACTATAATAACATCCCTGGCAGTAACCCCAGGGATGTTAAGTGGAATCCACTTCATTCCACTTAACATACCTGGGGTAAATAACTGTCATATCTGAGCGCCATCCACTGGGACAAGAACTCGAGTAGTGGAGATGTATCTGGGCAATGTGCGTGTGTCAAGGACATGCTCTACGAGGTTTGATACGTTCTAGTTACTGCCAGGGAAAAAGTGTGGGTATCACACCTACTGAGGAACATCTCCAAATAGTAAGAAGTGGTATGGGGTCCCTGAGGAGTTGGACCTACCTAGAGTGCCACACATTCCAGCAGCAGCAGCTGGAGAGTATGGAGGACGTAACTGAAATGCCACACACTCCAGCAACTGCTGGGAGGAATATGGAGGACATACCTGGAGGGCCACACTCTCTGGCAGGAGCTTGGGGGGAGTATGGAGGACATATATGGATTGCCACACACTGTAGCAACAGCTGGAGGAGTATGGAGGACCTATCTGGAGTGTTACACTGCCATCAGCTGGGGGGAAGTATAGAGGACGTACCTGGAGTGCCAAACGCTCTTAAAGATGTTGATGGACTCCTGTAAGCGGTTGGTCTCCAGGTCCTCGCGAATGACCAGGTCGAAGCTGCTGGCCGACACTAGGAAGAGCACAGCCTGGATGCCGTCGAACACCTGCACGACGAGGGAGACAGATGTTAATCTCTCTGGCACACCTCGATACGGAAACAGTCAAACAGCCTAACACCTGCATGTAGATACAGATGTTCCCATCTCTAGCTTCATTTCACACTCTTGAGGGAACATTGACGCTCATTAGGCCTTTCCACACAATACTTACCCTCAATGAGGAGAAACCTCGAGTACAAACCAGTGTCCCTCTTTCCTCACACTTACCCCACTGCTAAGGAGAGTGACTCCTGCCTCATGGATTCCTTCTCACAAACCTCATAATTCGTAAGGAAATATTGATTTAGGAGATTTCTTACTGTTATATGAGGAAGAGAAACAAACTCGGTTAGGTTTTGGGAAACTGGAATGAGATGGCATGTAATACATGTAGACGTTTTATACAGAGAATTGAAAATGCACCTAATGGATTAAACAACTAATAATTTACGGATTTTTCACTCCGAAACATCCACACATCTTTCTACTCTTCCCACACTCATCCATGAGTGGCTGATCTCTTTCATCATCTCAAACATCCTCGTTAGGACCCAGTGGTCAGTTACTGTTTAAATTCCTTCGTCGATCTGGGTTTGCTACTCTTTTTCGTGTCACTTTCTTCTTCCCGTCTCTGCCCTCCTATATCATCTCTTTCTCTCTCCTTCGCACCAGGCTGGGGGCGCCCACACTGCTCCAGCCATAACGTTCACCTCCGCGTGTAATCCGGAAGAGATATGTGCTGATAACACCGGCCTTCTCCTTCACCCCCCTACCACCACACATACACACAGGGGCCTCGCGGTCCCCCCCCCCTCCCCCCAGCTGCAGGAACTCCCCGGATAACAGGTCTCTGACCCGGACATCATTACTAACAGGTGTATCTATCGTTGGGCTGGGAAACGTGTGGGGCTTTCTGCATCAGGCACGATTGTCCTTCTTCCTCTTCGTCTCTGGTGTTCTGCCTGTCGGTAGCAGGTACAGTTTCATGGATACAACTCTCTCTAAAGGATCCTTTATCTTCGGTCTTCCCTCTTATTTCCTGATAACTCTTCCCGGCCTTCAAAGTCGTCAGGCATAGATTTTTCCATTCTTTCTTCCTCCCGGTCTTTCTTCGGCCTACATAACTTTCCTCTCTCTGACGTCTTTCGGCAGACTTCCTTCCTTTTCCCCCTCCTCCTCCTCCTCCTCGTGTTATATGGCCTCTCCAGTTCGTTCGTCTTCTCGCCATTGCTTTCCCGCCTTCCGTAAAACTTCTTCGTTGATTTGATGAACGTTCTACCCAGCATATACACCTCACTCATCCCCCGGCCCGCAGAGTAACCCACACTCATTAGATAACAGGTTCTCAGACGTCCATATGTCTCGGATGACACAACCAGGTCCTGAACACTGAACGATGGTGTATAAAAAAGAAGTATTTTCGTAGATTCGGAGAATGATTCCAGAATAATTCCACGACGAATTAGCCTGATTACACAAGCCTTTCGTCTATAAATATCACACAGTCGCCGTGACGCACAGCCTTATCAGAATCCCTTAAGGTGACGTGTGGGATAAGGCAGTATCAGGACTACGTGATGATCCGTCATCAAGGTAAATGATTTCCAGGTTAAAACCCCGTTTTAAAGTCGTACTGGGAAAAAAAAAGAAACGAAAATAATTCTTAATGTCACTTCGCAGTTATGTATAATCTATTTACGAAGGCGACCTCATATTTTGGTGTCCACTGTAATCATTAAGCACGACATTAGCCTTGCATGACCTTGGCTAATCATAAGGTAGGTCATCCAAGCAGTTAGACAACCATGTTTTCCACTGCAGAAGGAGCACCTATGGGGCCAGCTAAGTCTACAATATGGACACCTAATGGCGTGGGTTACACGATAGGGTCTTGAATAAGCTTGCCACGAGAGCTCCGTGGCACGCCCTTCTTCTACAGCTGTTCCTGTGGGATTCCGGCCATACCTCTAACCCTGCGGCACACACACACACACAAACCTGACAGACAGCCGACGCGTACCTACCCAGGAACGGAACGAACCTTCGAAAAGCCACCTCTTTTCTTGCAACACTGAACACAAAGCCCAGGGACCGCAGAAACTCCGCCCTCCTTCTACTGTACAACATCGGGAATTGTACACGTTACCTCTCCTGCAGCTGCATAGCGAGACTACAACAGCGCACTTATCCCACGGGACACTTGCACCAGCACCACGGGAACTCTGCGTATTACCTCACTTCACCACCTTATTCAATCGTGCACCTAGCCCAGCCTAGGCTACAAATTATCCTACACCTCTCAACAGAGCGCTAGTTTATTATTCATGTGTCCACACCACTTTCTCAGTCCATCATTACCTCTAATGAAAAAGAAGTCGACATCTAAGATTACCCGTTCTAAAGACTGGAAATAGCAATAGTACTGCCGTCATGTACAACATATATTTCCTATGAGTCCACGGGGAAAATGAAACACGATAAGTTCCCAAGTGCACTTTCGTGTAATAATCACATCATCAGGGGAGACACAAGAGAGAAATGTAACAGTCGGTTGATATACATCGAAGAGACGAAGCTAGGACGCCATTTGGTAAACATGCGATTGTCCAAGACAGTATGTATATATCCTAGCCTAAGCCAGGTATCCATTTTATCAACCAACCCTTAGGAGTGGATGAACAGCTGGGTTGACTGTGGACCGACTGCCTCAACCAGGAGTCAAACCTATGTGCTCGACCCTGGGCGGCCCGGGAATGCGCCACGGTCGGGACGTCCTCACCCAAAACTGTGCCAATCTGGTCTTCTCTTATTATGTTTCATTGGTAGTCGTTCGTACCACACAGGCTTCTGTCGCAGGTAATATGGCCACAGAGATATGAGGTATGGAAAACTGCTCTCACCCTCGTGCTTGCTGTACACACACTGGACTGCTCACACCCAACATTCTACCGGCGATGCAAGAATCAGCATTGTATTGAGGCAATAATGCTGGTATGACTAGCTTCTTATGGCTCCCTCTCTTAGCATGTTCACATTGGCTTTATACGTGTATCTCATCAAACTGTCTGTTGCTACCTGAACCATGAACGTCATCCACGTGGAAGTCTTAGGGACAATTTTGGCAAATTTGCCAGCAGTATCCTTTCTCTCGGCCCAAGGAGGGCAAACATATTCTCCCTCAGCAAACAGCTCGTGGTCATGATGTTAAAGTAAGGAATCCCACCGACCTGAATGATGGGTAGGGGAGAGAACCTGCGATGAGATGTTGCCTAAGGGCAGGGTTGGAGAGAGAGAGAGAGAGAGAGAGAGAGAGAGAGAGAAAGAGAGAGAGTGAGAGAGAGAGCATTCGTGGGAGTCAGAGTTATGTTAATTTTTTTGAGTCATAACAACTTAAGACATAAAACAATAAATGTCGAAAGATAAATCACATAGACTACAGCCACTCAGGAGAACACTGAGAATTCCCAGAAAGAAAAAAAAAAAAAGAAAAAAGAATTATGAAATAGTTGCGAAAATAATCACATAATCGAAAGATATATCTCACAGTAAATACAGTACCAGTTGTGATGCTTTTGAAGGGGCGCCTCATCAGGTCACCTGGTAAAGGCTTGATTACCGTGTTTGACCAGTATTTCCCCTACACAACAGAGATGCCTGACGCGACGTAAGGAAGTAAAACATTCGCTTGGTTTGTTCGACGTTGCCTTTGTCAGCAGGTAAATTGTTCTGCCATTTTGGCATCCAACAGAGGAAATGGTCTTCCGCGCCTGTGATGGTCTAATAAAGCGTTGGCCGTACGTGAGGGACATACGTGTTGTGTCTTTCATAACCTGCTAAACATTGTTTCTTTAAGATATATATTTTTTCTGCAGTGCTATGAGAATAAGACAACTCTCTCTCTCTCTCTCTCTCTCTCTCTCTCGCTCTCTCTCTATATATATATATATATATATATATATATCAGTCTAGTGCATTGCCGTCGGGAGGTCCTTAACTGGTAGCTATTGCGTTACGTGTTCCATTGCTACCACAGACTTGATGCCACTTCATCAATTGGATCAGTGACAACTATTTCCTTCGCCCGTAAGGTCGGGACGCGAGGCGGGCTGCGTGCATGCATGGTTCGTCGACCATCAACCATACGGAGGGGTCACTTAGAGCAGAGTCATTATCAGGCATCAAATACTACAGGGCCAGTAGGCGACCGGAGACTGGAGACATGCGAGAGGAGTGAGCCAGGCGAAGAATGTGTCCTTGCCGCGTTGGCTGAGCGGCAAGGGACAGCGACAGGACTGGACTAACATTGACACAATACTGACTCGCTGTTGATCAGTATTCATGAGGCACCAGCATGTTACGTCGCTTGTTTTTTACATGGACAAAGGAGAGGGAGGAAGAAGACCAACAGACCACTGAGATAGGTCCTTTCGAGGCTGTTTGCTCGAGTAGATGTCGGAAACTCGCGAATCTTAGCTTTATGCGAAGAGGAGTTGACAGACTGTGGAGAGGAGGGAACCAGCGGTGCCATGACACTGATTGAACCAGCGGTGCCATGACACTGATTGATAATAAGAACACAACGAACGTTGATGCTGACAAGAAAATCCTTCTGGGTCAGTGTGTGTCAATTCGCCACAGAAGCGAAATTTGTAACCGGGAGATAACCTGTCTACTCGGGGCACTGGAAGTCTGCTGTGGGTGTCCAGGTGCCTGGAGGCTGGAAATTCGCAACAAAAGAGTGATCGTAGACGGTGCACGTCGCTGGAAGATGTCTGCTTCATGTCGTTGTACACCAACCTCTGTTGAAGTCCCATTGACGTCAATGTGCATATGTACCAAATGAAGTCATCCTCGTGTCGCTCTATACCAGCCCTGGATGATGTCTATCTGACTTCATTGTACACTTGCCCTGGATGAAGTCCGCGTGACGTCAGCTTGCACCTGCCATACACCAGTCCTTGATGATGTCTATTTGATGTCATTGTACACCTGCTTCTGATGAAGTCCTCTTAACGTCACTGTACACCTGCCCAGGATGAAGACAATGATGATCATTGTTGTAATTTTGCAAGTTGTACTTCCTCAAGCTGCTGAGCTGTATCCCAGTCCCTATGTGTAATGTCTCCTGCGCACAGCCTCAGACGTCCTCTACTACAGTCTCAGACTCAGGTCTTAGGCGTCCCCTCCAGTCACAGTCGTCCTGTCTGGTTGATATTCATATTCATAGAATAGTCACGTAATCTCCACAGTTAAGCACAGGGCAGTTTATTTGTCTAATTTTGTTTTCTGTACGTCAGACGGTGGTTGTTAGTAGGTCAGTGGCTGGTCAACCTCCTCCTTCCTCCTCCTGCTGTCCCAGACAACAGATAGGGAGGTGAAATATGGCCGAGTAAGGTTTGTTTGGATTATGTTACACGTACACAGGATGTTTGTTATGTTTATACGGTGATTAGTTTTAATAACTGCAGAGTTAGTTCGTATCAGCTGAGATGATTGTTCGTTTTTCAGACGTGATAAGATCATTACAGAGCGTCGATTTAATCCATGATCCGTGAGAAGAGCTTTTATGGAACCCTGAGTGGGTTGAAGATAAGGAAGGCGATGTTGGCTGTATATGTTTAGCCCACCCGGGCTGGGTCATGCGAAGGAGAAAGTACGCAGGCGCTGAAAATGGCTGCAGGGGTGTGTGGACAGGCACGCCTGCTGCTCCCGGACATCTGATGTCTTCAGTTAATTAATGTCAGTGTGTCAGGAGAACGTCCCCTCTCCCTCCCCACCCCACGACCTGTGCTTGAGGTCAGTGCTGGGTCGTGATGACTGGAGGGGTCAGAACCAAACACGCACACCTCTCCCACCCCTGCACCTCATACTGTGTGTGTGTGTGTGCGTGTGTGTGGACAAGGTAAACAAAATATGCACGTACATTTGCACTATAGCCTTTATTCATACGTGTAGGTAAGACTATCAGCACTTCGGCGTTTGTAACTGCTTGCCTAAATGGGGTGTGGCGAGTGTGTGCCAGTTTTCACAAAGGAAACTAATGGTTCAGATATATCAGTGCCCCGAGCTGCATAGTCACCATAAACACATCACACACCGTAGCACAATGGGACCTGACGAGTATCACTTGCCTCTGAAAGATGAGGAGAAAAAACGTTGTTCATGTTGTTTAAAGTGTATTGTTGCCAGACAGGCCATCTTGCCTGGATATATTTCATCTTCTGTTTTTATAGAATCACTGTTTTCGGTGTTGTTTATTGTTCTGTTTGTCAGACGTTAAGGAAATAATTCTTCTGACCTGCTCATCCTTGCTTACGTCGCTTCTGTCCCATCTCATATTTCTCTTCGTTTTTCAAAGGTCATTTTTCTCATGTTGTTTTCCCTGTCGGTCTTGGAATAAGGCATAATATGTTAAACTTTTTGCGGCAGGATTTCTGTTGTTGTAACAGGAACGACAATACGGAAGATTAACCTTTCAGCGTTACATCATTATCAATTATAACTAAACCGGGACACTGATGACTTGCCAGGATTGCAACACAAAGTTGTATTATGATAACAATACTGGTCTTGAAATAAGTTTCCGTCGGATCCCCACGACAGCTACGCTAGAACTGGATGTTCGGATGTTCATGATACAGGTTGGGGTATCCGCTGACGTCATAGAAAGGCACACTACATTTCTCAGCCCAGAGGACGCAGTCAGTCTGGTCCCAGGGCGTCAGTCAGGAGACCCACCCCCGAGCTACGGGAGTTTCAAGGAAGCAGAGGAACCTCTGAGGACACCACGTGAATAGCCAGCTGATCCAGAATCAAGATAAACACTGGGGCATTCACCCCACCGTCCGGACCACCTACATGCAGCACGACACACCGACGGACGACCCTTGATCACGCGCGACGGTACGCCCTTTGAGTCTGATGGCGCAACCTTTGACCGGCCGTTTACGTATCAGGTGAGAGGCTGGGCCATAATACCGTGGGGTCGCACCAAAGGTTGTACGGTCGTTGTCAATAATTGCACTGTCATTCGCGAGGGTCATAACGTCGTGTCTGAGTCGCATCGTCGTACCCAAAGGTCGCGTCGTCGTGCTCAAAGGTCGCACCGTCGTGCCCAAAGGTTGCGTCGTCGTGCTCAAGGATTGTACAGTCCTACTGTGTATTTCTGTGGCTGACTAGCAGAGGCTGAAAGCGCTGTTGTAAGGATCCCAAGTTATTTTTCAAATGGCTCCCAAAGACTGTGGTGAACTGTATGAATTTAATGACCATCTTGCTTCATGTCGAGATGTCGAATCTTTTTCGCCTGGTAATGAGGATGAATTCCTGAAATTAGTGTCAGAATCTTCATGATTTGTTGTCACCAGAAAAGATCACTAATGAGCTCTCCTTGCAGTTCCTCGTGTTGTAGGTTAAGTCCAGTCCACGAATCCTCGAACTTTGCTTTTATGACAGATGTTTCCCATCAGGAGTGAGATGGCTTCTTACCTAATGTTCGTGGTTCATGGAACTTTGTATTATATTCTGAAGGTGTCGCATGTAATGGTACTGGAGGTAAATATAACATTATTGTGTTATTTTTTCTCCTGTGGAATGAGGAAAAACAACTGAGGTGTCGCTCAGTTACTTACTGGCCATGTTTCTGAAGGCGAGTGATCATATCGGCTGACTCTACCAGCAACAAGCTGGTGTAGGTTATTGATCATAAAAGGTTAAGTAGTTGTCTAATTGGCTTGTTTGTCTCGAGTGAATTTTAATGCTTCTGAATGGGGAGGCCTCATCAAGTTTTTTCTTTTGAGGCAAAGGAACCACAGTTCGTAAATCAGGTGAGCACAGTTGGCAGATCCATCAGTTCCTAGTAATTCAGCGTTAGATTATCTCTGGACTACAGACAGTGGGCAGTGGGCACTAGTGTTCTCGTTTTCTAGTTGTTGCTCGTCTGTAGCTGCAATAAAGCCCTTCCACTGAAAAAGCAGGGACACTGTGCCTGCCCCATATTTTCCTTCATTTCCTTGGTTTCTCATTCCGTTGCAGAAGTCATGGCAGATTGTTTACATCAAATTTGTATTGGAGATATTCAGAATGTGTGATCTCAGGTATTGTTTCAGCTGTATTCACAAAGCTTTCAATTATCTGTCTGCTTTCGTAACCTTCTTATCCATGTATGATGGATTTTTTTAATCATATTATTAAATTTAATGATATGGATATTAAACTTAGGGGAGAGTCGTATAGTATCGAACAGATCATGTTTCAG
>JAUUDZ010047562.1:0-10569 GCA_032361705.1 Panulirus versicolor | reverse complement strand
AGGATATATGTGTCATTTGCAAAAGGGATATGGAGGAGACCAAAGTAAATACAAAAGGATGGAATAAAAAAAAATTGAGTTCAGAGCCTGAACATGCAGGAGAGTGAAAGATGTAGAAAAGATGGAGTGAACTAGAATGATGTTGTATACAGGGGGAAGCATGATGTTAATTAACTGAACCAGGGCATATAAAGCAGCTGGGGGAAAACATGGAAAGGTCTGTGGGGTGTGAATGTGGATAGGGGACTGTGATTTCAATGCATTACTCATGACTGATAGAAAGTGGATGTGAGAGAATGAAGCCTTTCTTCATCTGTTCCTGGCACTACCTTGTTAACGTAGGAAATGGCAAACAAGTATGAAAAAAATTCTACAAAATCTATTCGATATTTTTGAAACTCGTGTCCCAATGCCAAAAACTGCATATTTTCAGAAACTTACTCTCGCATTCCAAGTACATGTTTTGCTTCAATTGTCTGGAAAATTTAGACATTTGAAGCATTATGCACATCATAAAGTTCAAACTATACACCATGTATACGGGGAGGATCAATGCAGATGCTCTGCAAGACCTTACTGGTAAATACAGTATACGTTCAATTGATAAGTTAATAGTATAATTCGTGTTAACGATGGAGGTGGAGTTATTGTTAGTGATGTTAAGTTGAAGAAGGAGTTGGTGGTGTTGGAGTGATGGTGGTGATACTGGAGATGGAGTGAAATCTGAAGTTATTCACACCATTAGGGAAATAACCTGACACTATGAATCTATCTTCTTATTTTACTATATGATAAGAAAATTATTTACAAACATATAAATGTAAGAACAATTTGTGTACAACAAAAACAGCGTGAAAAATTATATAAACTCACGCGCCGCGCACCTCCAGCCTGTCTCCGCCTGGTTCACATTGGGGTAGGTGGGCACGCGGAACCCCAGAATGCGAGTTTTAATGGTCTGTTGAATGGTGGAAATTAAAGGTTCGCGTTAAAATGACGGAAATCTATATACTGTATACAATACAGTACTTAAATCATTGTTTTCTGTAAATAACAGCTACCATGAAGTAACTGTGATTGATTCATTACAAAGTATTGGTATCGTAAGTTTATCTCTAGTCATGCCTATGCAAAGAAAGTCTTTCATTCCTGTTGATAATTTTTGTACTTTAGAAGTGAAATTTAATGTGCTTCGGTGTCTTGAGCAAGATGATCGGGTGACTGATATTGTTAATGCAATGGGCTTAGCTCAATTTAGTGTGGTTACTATCAGGTTTAATGACAAAATAAAGGTGAATGATCATTGTAATGCATTTAACAGGTAAGAGACAGCAGCATCTGCTTAGTATGGTGATGGAGTAAAGGGTAAAATTACTGAGTACTAATAACTCCTACACATAGACAGAATTACGATCCTGAAAAGCTGTCGCTAAGTGTAATGTCGCTATATGAGCAACTGAAACTCACTATGAAGTAAGAGGGAGTTACATATCTGATCAAAAATTTTCCGAATCTAACTCCTTACTGTGAAATAAATCTGCAACAACTCAGCCTTAAAAACTTACTACACACCAACATCAGTGAATGTAAAAGACCAAATGAAAATTTACTAGAAAATGGAGTGATAAGGGAATGAGGTGCTGGTGGAGTGTGCTGAGGAGTGAGGTTTACTGAGAGGTACATGTAGGAGCAACAGGGTTGTCTATATCAGAGGTTGTGAAACTGTGTTCTGCAGGATCCCAAGGTTCTGTGAAAACTTGATGGGGTTCCATGAAATCTTTCATGAGACTGAAAGAGAGAGGTGAAATGATTCTATGATCTTTGATCTGTCCGTTTTTGTTCTTTGAACAAGAGTGACTGACAACATAGGAACAAATGTGGAATGAGGGTCTTTGAGGTACATTAACATATCTTAATGTGAATAATATGATATCCATGATCTAGAACTGTGAAAAGACAATTGGCAACTTTATCAACATTTGCTATGTTCCTCCCAAAACAGTCACAGCAAGAAACAGGAGCATCTTATAAACACACAGCTGATGATCAAAAACTGCTCACTCTTGTCGATCAAGTGAGGTTATCAGAGTTAGTAGGTTTAGTTCTCTAGGTCCACTAGAGTTATGAATGTGCTAATGTGCAAAATGCATTTTCAATGCAGCTTGTTCTTCACTCCATATTATAAACAAACATGATAATACTCAGTAATGATCTTTTTCAGCAAGATTATAAGAACATCAGTAAGAAGCTACATATGATATACGAGTTTTTCTTAATATTCTCCATACTATATCATGGCTATATTGGAGCCTCTTGGACAAGGTTCTAGCAATTCATTTTTCTATCAAAAAGTGTGGAAATCCCTGGTCTACATCATTCCTTGAATGATCTGATTCAAACAACTCTTCAACTGGATGTGAGGCAAGAGGTTTTCTTAGGTGTTCAAAAATTTTTACCCAGTGTTATGTGTGTAGTATGTCTCTTCTTCCCTCGCTAAGGCTCCCTATAGCCACATGAAACATTGGTAAGCCTTCTACACAACAAAAGGTAACATTCACAGTTGTGATCCATGTTGGGTCATCAGTATGTTCCTCTGATTCTGACCTTCAGTCCAAATGCTCAGGAGGTTTTCCATCTTTTCCATTATATCACTGGTTCTTTACACATTAACTCAGCAGCAAATGAAATGTAAGACAAAGAACCACATCTCAGTTTCTCCTTACTTTTCCTTCTGCACAAAGTAAACGGGTTTCTTTATAGCATCAAACTTCCTAAACACCTCCAATTTCACAGTCAAAATAATATCCTTGTGTTCTTGTACTCCCCTGAGTACATTAAAAAATCTTGGCAGACAAAATGAAATGGCAAACACTTACTTTAGAAGTAGAAAATAACAAGAAAAGGTGCTGACAAACCTGGCAAGTGTTAGCACTGGCTGGTGTGTTTTTGTTATCAAGCCAATTTCCAGTGGGTAGGATGCAAAATAAAATGCATTTTGCCAATGAGTGGAACACAATTTAAAAAGCTCCTTGCCATATCACTATAAAATGCATGATGAGCAAAGCAATACCTTATAACATCTTGAAATATTCTCACATTAAAGGAAAAAATATTTCATAAATAAAAACTACAATAAATGAATACTCTTTTCAATCCTACTGCATGTAAAAGAGGGTACTTGTCACTATACAAATCTGTGCCTTACTTCACTGCAGTAAGTGTGAAAGTTTGCTATGCTATACAGAAGGCCCTAGACTTTGGAAAACGACTGAAACTAAAGGAAAATTCCTTTAAAAACCCTCACATTAAAGCAGACCTAATATCTACAGTACACTCTGTGTGCATGAAACCCTTGAACAATATCAACCTACACTTGTTATCATGATTAAATAAAGCATAACACAATGACATAATCCTCAATGTGGTAAAACAATTTATGTGCACTATATGCTCTTTAACTAAAGTTGCTCCACTGCCAGGAGTACGAGGTACTCCGGAAGTACTGTCAAGCATACATACCTATTTACAAATACCTATTACATGATTTTGCCATGGCACAAATAATTTCTTGGATGCTGTTTCTCTCAACCACCACTCCTCCACTTATCATATATCTTGCCTGTTGTATAAAGCTGCTTTTTCTAGTTATTCCCCTGGTGTACCAGTCTATTCTAAACTCATCCAGTACTGTCTTTATCCATGAGTCTAGTCTTCCTTTAAATGTTGCTGTAATCATTCTTTGTAATTTTTTTAGTTTTCCAGCACTGCATTAAAGGAGGTATTCAAATTTCTTTGCAAGGCATCTATATATTTTCTTGTAAAGCTTTTTTTTTTACATTTCCAGCCATTGCACTATAGTACAAAGGCAGGGGGATGAAGGTGAGTGTTCAAACTACAGAGGTATGAGTTTGTGGAGAATACTTGGTAAGATGTACGGTAGGGTATTAACTGTGAGGGTGAAGTCACATCCAGAGCATCAGATTAGGCCAGAGCAGTGTGGTTTCAGAAGTGGAAGAGGACGTGTGGATCAGATGTTTGCTTTACAGAAAATGTATGAAAAATACTTACAAAAACAGATGGACTGTATGCAGCATTTACAGATCTGGAGAAAGCATATGGGAGGGTTAATAGAATTGCTTTGTGGAAGGTCCTAAGAATATATGATGTGGGAAGAAACCTGCTAAAAACAGTGAGAAATTTTTATCAACGGTACAAAGCATGTATATGAAAGGGAACAGAGATGAGTGAATGGTTCCAAGTGAAGGTCAGTCTGTGGAAGGGATGTGTGATGTCACCATGGTTATTCAATTTGTTTATGAATGGCGTGGTGAGGCTGGTAAATGCAAGACTCTTGGAGTGTTGAGCAAGTATGCAGTCTGTGGGGGATAAGAGGGCCTGGGAAGTGAGTCAGTTTTTGCTTGCTGATGATAATGCACTGTTAGCTGATTCAAGTGAGAAACTGTGGAGGATGGGGAGTTTGGAAGAGTGTGTGAAAGGAGAATGTTGAGTGAATGGGAATAAAAACAAGGTTATCAGGTTCAGCAGGGGTGAGGGATAAGTTAGTTGGGATGTAAGTTCGACTGGAGAAAATAGATATCTGGGAGAGGACTTGGCAGAAAATAGAACCAGGGAAGTGGAAGCGATGCATAGGGTGGGGGAGGTGGCAAAGGTTCCAAGTTCTGAAGAATGTATGGTAAGAGAGAATGTTATCTAGAAGGGGAAAAATGGGTATGTTTGAAGGACCAACAGTCCTAACAACATCATATGGTTGCGAGGCATGGGCTTTTAACAGAATAGTGCAAAGGATGGTGGATGTGTAGGAAATGAAATGTTTCAGAACAGTATGTGGTGTGAGGTTGTTTGATCAAATAAGTAATGAAAAGGTAGGAGAGATGTGTGGTAATAAAAAATGTGTGGTTGAGAGAGCAGAAGAGGGTGCGTTGAAATGTTTTAGATATATGAAAACAATGAGTGAGGGAAGATTGACAAAGAGAATATATCTGTCAGAGGTGGAGGGAACAAGGAGAACAGGAAGACCAAACTAGAGATGGAAGGATGACGTGAAAAAGATTCTGAGTGATCGGGGCCTGAACATGTATGAGTGTGAAAGACGTACACGGAATAGAGAACTGGAACAATGTGGTTTATTGGGATTAACATACATGCTGTCAATGGACTGAACCAGGGAATGTGAAACTTCCAGAGTAAACCATGGAAAGGTTTATGGAACCTGGATGTGGACAGAGAGCTGTAGTTTCAGTGTAATACACATGACAGCTAAAGTATGGATGTGAAAAGATGTGGCCTTTCTTTGTCTATTTCCTGGTACTATCTCACTAATGCAGGAGGCGGAGATCAGGTATGCCTTTATACAATGGCACTAGACATGCATTTACATATACAGTCCAAGCCAAAACTTACAGTATCAGAGGCAGCCATCAATTCATTGCAGAAATTGTTTCATGTCTCTTATAGAGACCCTAGCAAATGTAATATGTTAAGTAATGCACCAACCTTTGGACACTTCACTGGCATACACCTGTTTGCTCAGTGATATATATATGCTCTGCTTTTCATAAAGCTATCACTGCTGCAGTGTCCTCCTTTGTTGTAACCCTCTTGGGCATGGTTGGATGACACAAGAGCTGTGTCTACATGTAGACACAGCTTTTTCTCTACATGTAGACATGTAGAGAAAAAGATACTGAACACGCAGAGACTAACAAAATAGATATAAGTCTCATGGATGCTATACATAAACTAATGGTTATGACATTAGTTACCATGAGTTTGTGTCTAGCAACCGTAAGGCTCATGTCCGTTTTGTTTGTCTTCACAAGCTGAGTAATTTTTTCTCCACATTTGTCAAGTTACCTGCCTCTAGTGTCATCCTACCATGCTTTATAAAAAGCATAGCATAATAAAAGATGCTGCTGAGCAAACAGGTGTCTGCCAGCAAAAAGTCTAAAGAATGGTGAAGTACCTTGAGGAATTAGGGCAGTATATTTTACCAGCTATTCTTCCCAAGGTTATAAGGCCAAGATTAATTTTTCCTAGGACCCAAAAAGTGATTATTGCAATACAAGAAAAGGCCTGCCTATCCCTAACAGCACATGAAATCAAGCACAAGAACCCTATGTTGCTCAAACACGTCTCACTGAATAGTGTCCAAAAGTCATTTCATAATGTCTCACTGAATAGTGTTCAAAAGGTATTTCATGATGATTTAGGATTTTGTGATCGATGTAAACCTCTTCTGACTGCCACCCAGAGGGATAAATGAGTGAAATTCTGCAAGAAATAGTGTCTGAGATCAGGAAATATGAAGAAACGTGTTGCGGAGTGATGAGTTGACATTTACAGTGACTGGAAACACCAGGGTGTACAGGCCACTCTACCTGGACCCACACCTGCCACAGTACACAAAAAAGACTTTAGAAATACCCTCCTTCTCTTATGGTTTGAGAATGTTTCAGCAACTATGGTGAAGGTGATTTGGTGATTCATTTACCTAATTCATTTGAAAATTCAAAGGCACAAAAAAGTTTTTATACAGGTAGGGGCTCCCTGCCACACTGTTAGGTCTGTTACACAGTTACTGAATAATAGAGGTGAATCATTTCAAGGACTGGCCTGGAAACAGCCCCAACCTAAATCCAATGGAAAACTTGTGGTCCAATATGATGCAACGACTTCACAATATGGACAAATTTTCTCTACCAAAACCTTGACAGTAATTAAGCAGCTATGGGGTAGTTTTTCCTCAGAACTACTCAAGAATCTTGCTGACAGCATTCCCAACAGGTTATAGGACTGCATCAACAGGAAGTGAAATGGAATAAGGGATTAATTATGTTGGTTAGCATTAATTACATTTTCTAAGCCATTTAAACAAAAAAATTCTGATCTTCAGCTTGTGCCTTGACTTCTGGCACAGACTGTATATATATATTTCATTAATTCATAATTAACCTATGACCAATTTTTAACAAAGAGTTCAGGTGTTACCCAGGACCTTTCTTGAGATTACTGCAGCCCAATGTTGTGCTACTTCTAGTAGCAGTGAAATGCAGACTCCCATAGAGAGAGAAGTCCTCTGATGAGTCTATACTACCAATGACATAGCCTCAGCAATGGTGACTTTTCACTCATGGTTTAACCTTGTGCTGACAGAGTCCATCAACACCTATGATAAAAATCTATGTATCCAATATATTGATCAAGTAACACAAGTGTAAGAGAGAAGTGTGGTAATAAAGAGGGTAATGAAGAGGAGAGTGTCCTAAAATAGTTTGGACATATGGAGAGAATGAGTGAGGAAAAGCTGACAAAGAGGATATGTGTGTCAGACATACATTGGACAAGAAGATAGGCGAGACCACATTGGAGATGGAAGGATGGAGTGAAAGAGTGTTTAACTGGCTGGGGCCTGAGCATGCAGGAGGGTGAAAGTAATGCATGGATACAGTGGATTGGAACGACGTGGTATATGGGCTGGCATACTGTCAGTGGACTGAACCAGGACATGTGAATTGGCTGGGGGAACCACAGAAAAGTCTGTGGGGCCTGGTTATGGATGGGGGTCAGTGGTTTTGGAGCACTGCACTTGACAGCCAGAGAAAGGATGTTCGCAAATGCAGCTTTTCTTTGCCTGATGTTGTTTTTATCTTGCTAATGTGGGAAACAGTGATCAAGTATGAAAAAAATAATATAGGGGAAGCGGAGAAAGAATCCTACCTATATACTCCCTGTGTCACAGATGACAACTATGAGGGGCCAAAGCAGGGGGATGGAAACCTCTTCAACTTGTATTTCAATTTCCAAAAGATAAAACAAAATAAGGAGCCAGGAAAGAAGCGTTCATCCTCCTCAAAGGCTCAGGCTAGGTGTCTAAATGTGTGCAGATGCAACTGAGATGAGAAGAGAGGAGAGATTGGTAGTATGTTGGAGGAAAGGAACCAGAATGTTCTGGCTCTGAATGAAACAAAACTCAAGGATAAGGGTGAAGAATGGTTTAGGAATGTCTTAGGGGTTTATTAACGTCAGGGGTCGGTGTGAGGGCAAGAGATACGAAAACAGTTGCAATACTGATCAAGCACGAGTTGTGGGAATGTGTGAAAGAGTGTAGGGAAGTGAGCTCCAGACTGATGTGGGTAAAAATAAAAGCTAAATGCTAGAGATGGTTATGCACCAGGCCATCAGAAGGAGGATTATAAGAGGCTAGTGTCTTGGGACCAGCTGTGTGAGTGTGTCAGCAGTTTTGATGCTTGAGATTGGGAATTAGTGATGTGTGGTTCAAATGTGAGAATGAGTAGTGTGGCAACTGAGGGTATAACTGGGGTACATGGGATATTCAGTGAGGTGATGAGGAATGATGTACAACTTATGGAGTTGTGTGCTGAAAAAAAAATCAGTGACTGGCAATATCTGGTTTAAAAGACACACATAAATATATGTGGCATTATTAGATTACATAGTAACTGATAGGCACGCAAAAGAGAGGCTTCTGAATGTGAAAGTGCTAAGAGGGGAAGCTGGTGGGATGTGTAATCATCAACTTGTGGAGGCGAGTGTGAGGACTTTAGTAAGTTTTTGGAAAAGACGAAATCTCATAGGTGAGAACACAGTGTTGAAAGTAAGTGAGCTTAGGAAAAAAACTTGTGTGAAGAAACACCTAGAAAAATTGAGAGTAGAATATTAAAAAGGTGAGAGTAAATGAAGTGAGGAGAGTGGGCAAGGAATAGGTAGCATTTAAGGAAATACTTCTGGCATGTGCGAAAGACTGTTTATGTATAGGGTGGAGGCAGGTACATGCAAGAGTCTGAAAAAGAGGCGAGGGTGCAGTTTGTAGGGGATGAAGGGGCTTGGGAAGAGAATAAGTAGTTGTTTGCTGATGACAGAGTACTGCTGGCAGATTCAAATGAGATCTTTTTTCCTTGGACGCTCGCTCTAGTCATGTACAAAAGTCCACATCAAGGCTAGGGCCTTAATTGAAAAAAGAAATGTTAATGAATGGGAAGAAGACAATACAGGGGAAAATATTGAAGAATTTTGGAGGAAATGTTAATGAATGAGAAGAAGACGATACAAGGGAAGATGTCAAAAATTTTGGTGGAAGTGAAAAAAAAATGCCTTTTAAAAAGTGCTAGGTAATAGTTACCAAGATACACATGAGACAGTAGAGTTCCAAAGCTTTGAGGTGTTTGAAAAGAAACACTTATTAGAAAAAAAAAACTTAAGTCACCAATGGCCACACATTAATCATGTGACACAACCACCTGCCAAGTACGGCATGGTCTAGCTAATGGTAGGGGTACACAAGCAGCCAGCTCTCAGAGCAGAAACCAAAGCAATACCTACAGAAGAGGGAGAGTGAACCAATGTTGCAGCGTAAGGCAAGTTCTGAAGTTTGCCTTGGAAAAACACTTTTGATTCAACTCTGTCAAGTAAGACTGCAGGGCTAGAACCACCCTAGATGTGAGATTAGTACTCCATGCAAGAACAGATCAATCCTTTGTATGAGAAAAGTAATTGTTTGGAAGAAAAGAAATTTCAACATCTAAACTAAACTCTCAGTTTCTAAGAGGCAGACTTAGCTATTTCTAAAATGCGATGTTTCCAGGACAGAGAGGATGTTATTATAATATTAAGTATGTTCACAGAGTTGAGGTGAAATTACAGAACCATCAAAGGACAGTGGAACGTTGTGAGGAATTCACGAGAGAGATGGGAAGAAACTGGGTCTTAGATGCAATAAACTTAACCAGATCCTTACCTACCTGTTAAAGTCTGAGAGTCTACTGAGAGAGTTGTGTCTAGATGCAATGCATACCAAGTGAGAGAAGCAGGAGCAGGAGTGAAGGATGTGGAGGAATGCAGTGTTGAATTGTCAGCATACAAATGCATTTGGTTATCTGCCGAAGACTGGAAAAAAAAGGGGAGAAAAAGTATAGGAAACAGGACAGAACCATGAGGGTCACTAATGTTGATGGAGATAGGGGAAGAGGCTGATCCATCTACAACCACAGAGATAGACTAGCCAAAAAGAAGGATGATTTTTTCTTTTTAAAACTAGATCGCCGTCTCCCACATTAGCAAGACAGTGCCAGGAAAAAGATGAAGAAAGACAGACCCACTCACATACATGCTGATGGTACACCACTGGTGGCTGATTCGGGTGAGAAACTGCAGAGGTTCGTGACTGAGTTTGGTAAAGTGTGTGGAAGAAGAAAGCTACGACTAAACGGTGAATAAGAGCAAGGCTAATTATTAGGTTCAGTAAGATTGAGGGAAAAGTTAATTGGGAAGTAAGTTTGAATGGAGAAAAACTGGAGGAAGTGAAGTGTTTTATATATCTGGGAGTGGAATTAGTAACAGAAGGAACTATGGAAGTGAAAGTGAGTCACAGGGTGGGGGAGGGGGCAAAAGGTTCTAGGAGTGTTGAAGAATGTGTGGAAGGCGAGAACGATATCTGAGAGAGCAAAAGTGGGTATGTATGAAGGAATAGAGGCTCCAACAACGTTATATGGTTGTGAGGCATGGGCTATAGATAGGGTTGTACAGAGGAGG
>JAUUDZ010047551.1:0-10569 GCA_032361705.1 Panulirus versicolor | reverse complement strand
CATATCATGCTTCCTTGGTACATATCATGCTTCCTTGGTACATATCATGCTTCCTTGGTACATATCATGCTTCCTTGGTACATATCATGCTTCCTTGCGTCCTTATACGAATTCAGATTAAGCTGGTGATTCAAAGCTCTGAAGATCTGCTGGTCAGGTGCTAGGCGTGGTTAGGGTGAGGAGAGAGAAGTGACTGGCTGGGAAGGTAGAGTTCTGGAATGATTCGAGTCACAGAGAACACAGGTGTGTGGTGTGGGGGTGTATGTGGGTGTGGAGGACATGCTTTTGGTGCCTTATTCATATACTCCCACCGGGGCTGACTTGGGGTATGTCTGTCGTGATGTTGTTGATTGTTTGTTTGGGAAAGAAGTTGTTTAAGTGAAGCTAAGTAATGTTCATTGTGTATGTAGATGGATGGCCGGAACCTCCTCTCTTAGTGCTTGATGGCTCCCAGAGAACCAAGGGTGTTCCATGGATCATGTCGTTGTCGAAGTCTCGTGTGTCTGTATGTTGTTATGCCTCAGTTCCTCATCCAGTTTCGACCAGACATTTGGGTCCACTTCTCTTAAGAAGGCATCTCTTGGCCGTAACCTTCAGTCGTTCATGTTGATCTTCGGTCTTTGTGACAAGGGTCTTTTGACGAGGCCCGTTCGACGTAAGGGCTTTTGACGAGGTCTGTTCGACGTAGCGGCTTTTGACGAGGTCTGTTCGACGTAGGGGCTTTTGACGAGGTCTGTTCGACGTAGGGGCTTTTGACGAGGTCTGTTCGACGTAGGGGTAATCCTAGCTTTTGACGAGACGTAAGGCTCTCTGTGTGGGTGCTACTCTGTATCCGCTGTAGGTCAGCAAGTGTGGTTTGGAGGCGAGGTGTGTGGGTGTCGGAGACGAGGTATGGGTAGGTCGGATCATGGCTTCCATCTGGTGTCAAATTTTTGGCTCTTCGGAACGTGCCGGAATCAACAGACTGGCCAGGGCCGCTTTTCTTGATGTGGTTGTTTTGTTGATATTGACTGTTGTCAACCCCCGTGATTTTTCACTGCCCCCCTCCCCCCTCTTCCCTCACACACACACACACACACACACACACAATCTGCTTGAGGGAGGGGCGACTGAGGGTTTGTGCAGTCTGTCTCAGAGTGTAATTTGTCAGTGTCTGTCTGAGTTTGTTTGTCTATGTGTGTTTGTCTGTGTGTCCTTATGTGTTCCCTTGGAATATCTGAACAACACGGATTTGGATCACACCCTTACAGATACCTGTAAACAAGTGCAGATGGGTGAAGGTATACATTATACAGATAATTTTGTTTCCATTGGTATCAATACTGTGGTCAGCTGTTGGTTATCATACCTGTTGTGGTCAAGATTTTATGGTATGATGTTGTAGGGACGTGAGAACGTGGGCAATGGAAGGGTATTGAAAGACTCTGTATTTTACTAAGGTGATCTGTCTATTCAAAGTACGGGACACCAGAGTCGTATTTGCGAATGACTCTTTGTTATTTCCTGATTTTCTTTGTGTAGATTTGAAGTTTGACCTCTGGAGGAAGTGAGGAAGACCGTGTTCTTCTCACTCGCTAAATCTAAGGATAATCATGCACGAAAAAAATTGCAGAAAAAGACCAATCTCTGTGAATCATTTTTTGAGATGACCCGAGTCCATCTTTTCGTTTTCTTTCTCTACGCCCCGAGTAAATGTTTCTGTATACCTCGTTTTCTTTTTCTACACTCGGAGCAATGGTTTATTTTTCTTATATTTTCGAGTACAGAGAAGGTGTCTTCATTTTCTTTGCGCTAAAGGATTATAGAAATGAACATACGCAGGTTTATGTACTGCGCCATCTCTAATATCATCTGATTTTCCGTGAACATGTACAGCTACATCCGTGAACAAGTCTAGCTGTATCCGTGAACATGTACAGCTACATCCGTGAACAAGTCTAGCTGTATCCGTGAACATGTACAGCTATTTTAAAAGCGTTGTCATACTTTCTAGCCCATGTGTTCTCACTGTAAGATACAACTTGCCTCATTTATACCTGTCGGGGTTTATGTAGAACCCTTTGTCTATGATGAGTACCCCTTTCCTTCACACACACACACACACACACACACACACACACACACACACAGATAAATATACAGTTAAACATACATACATATGTATGAACATACATTAGGTGTAACAAGTGGTGTGCGCACGTTCCCCTTCAGACGTATATTAATGACATCATTATAGTGTATCAGAATTCGCAGAAGACATTGTACTGGGATGGAAAGGTGTAACAGAAACTAAACATCCACAGCAGCGGGATGACGTAGAGCAAGCGATACGCTGGGCTTACAGGTCGTAAATAAATTTCTCGTATCGATGATTTAAGTGAGTGAACTTGGAAAACAACGCCGTGGATACGTTCGACAGACTTGACAAATACTTTGTTCTAAGTCTACAAGTGACATTATTTGAGTATTCGTCGATATAAGTCCTTCTCATAGAGTCATCTGTTTGGTTTTTGAATTCTTACAAGACAGATTTTGTGATGTCTTCTGGTATGAAAAACAGATTCGAAAGGGCTCAGTCTTCTGTTGTTATATCCTTTCCTTTGTCAAGTTTGAGAGATGGGGGGTGTCCCCACGAGTGTAGAACTCCCTCCTCGTACTGTACAAATGGGCACACACACACACACACACACACACACACACACACACATGCTGCTCTGAACACGGAGGAAACGCACCCCAGACTGCATGGCAGAACTAAAGACACGTACTTTATGGCCTGACGACTAGATGAAGAAGGAAAGAAAACTCTCACCAGACTTGTAGAAAAGCGTAGCCACCTTGTCACAGTTCTTCCTCACCGAGCAACAGGTAAGGGCGGTGTTCGTGCTTGTCTACAGACGGTGATGGATGTCAGGCAAGAGTGCATGACTAAAGTACATGTATAACGTCATTCATGAGAAGTGTCCAGGATGTTACATTGTAATGAGGCAATTAACGTACAAGCTCGTCACTTTAGCTGTCACACACTCTTTGTTTAAGCTCCACTCACGCTGTAGTTCCAGCCGACGTCAGACTCAGAAATGTAACTCGTGTTGTGAGAAATTAACTGACGTAGATGAACACCACACCTGTGTCCTCCTTATCTTCGTCAGGTGGGGTGTCTGTCCGTGTGTGTGTGTGTGTGTGTGTGTGTGTGTGTGTGTAGGGCTTGGGGGAGGTGGGGTCCGGCGGCTCCCGGTAGCCCAGGTCTGCTACAGGTGTATATGGCCATTGCCGTTCGCCGATTACACAGGAATTCACTCCTCGTGTGAGTGTTCTCGGCCGAACCGCGTATTATTGTGCACCACACGGGAGGAGCAGGAGGAAGCCCTGGCTACAACACACACACCTACAAGATGGGCAGATTGTGTGGCCGGGGACACAGCCCCTCACAAACGCGTCTGACGGGCGGCAGGAATTAATCGACTCGCGGTTTTACCGTCGGACGAGGCGGGTTTTACAGTCTAGAGACGCGATAGACAATAGATAGTTAGCCTCCTAGATAGCAACAGCCGCCCCCCCCCCCCCCCACACACACACACACTCCCGGTGGTGGTAGGGAGGGGGTGAGGGAGGGACAAGAGGTAAGGACCCGGTGTGAGGCTTTCGAGGACTTGTTTAGGGGGGGACCTACCTACGTGCTCGATGGGGGGACCATTCAATTTGTCTGGGGGTGATAACAGAAGCGGAGTGATGACGGCTATCGTGTTTGTTATCTCTCTGAGCCGAGTCATAGGTGTGTGTGTGTGTGTGTGTGTGTGTGTGTGTGTGTGTGTTGTGAAGGGACAGTGGATCTGTTCATGTGTGTGTAAGTCTGTTTGCCCCACACACTCGTGTGAGAACAACTGAAGAACAATACCTCATTTGAAATGCGTCTTATTCTGACAACGAAATGGACGGCTGACAATGGTCTCATGACGCGCGCCTCCCAACAACACAAACTGATCTTTATTGGATGGTCATCAGGTGTTGCGTCAGCGATGATCACTAGTTGTGTTGATCTGTGTTGGTGAGTGTTGTAATGAAGTGTTGTGATGAAAACTAGGATGTTGATCATTGAATTTACAGTCAGTTGAGTTGCTTTCTAGTTTGGCGAGTTCAGATGGGGTCTTGGACCAGCAGTGTGGTGGTGAGTTTAGCTGAAGTCTTGGGACTAATAGTATAGCGAGTTTAGCTGAAGTCTTGGGACTAATAGTATAGCGAGTTTAGCTGGATGGTGAGCTGAGCTGGGGAGGTCTTGGTTCGCCTTGTAAGATAAGTGCTATAAATGCCCACCACAACATTACCAGGACATTAACTTAACTTTATGACACAGAGGCTCAGTGGTCCAGTGTCGCAACCTTGTTTCCTCAAAAGCTAACTTTCCTGATGTGTACAGTTTATTAAGTATTTTCCAGGTATAGAAGAAATCTTCGCCATCATTCCAACATTGCGATAGACACAGTATTACTGTTGGTCATAATTTACACTTCTGGTCACAGTGTTCGTCCACGCGATATTTTGTGGTTACAGTGTTCGGTTACACGATATTTTTTTGGGTCACAACTTCCGGTTACACGATATTTTCTGGTCACACGAAAGAGCGACGTTGGCAGGACTCGGGCGTTCGGGCTGAGAGTCACTGGTTCTCCAGAAACAATGGTCGTCACTTTAATTGCGGAGCAGCGATGATTCCCTAAAGCACGACGGTACGACGACCCTGGAGCTCGACGGTACGACGACCCTTGAACTCGACGGTACGACGACCCTTGAGCACGACGGTACGACCCTTGAACACGACTATACGACCATTGAGCACGACGGTACGACCCTTAAGCAAGACGATAGGACCTTCGAGTATCATTACGTGGCCATCATACCTAAGGGTCGTACCGATATGCTTAAGGAGTTGCGACGGTGGGTTACGTCCGCTTTCTATTTTCTCCGGACAGACGGCTGTGACCCGCTGCCCAGATGCTCTATAAACCCCCCAGATGGCAGCATCCACTGCCCACAGTGTAGATATCGGAGGTGTCCTCCAGTAGCTGGGAGAGGAAGAAGAGGAGGGGAATGGTAAAGGGTCATGTGTTAGAAGGTTTGGTAGTGAAGGAGGAGAAGCAAGAAATGTGGGCTGGAATTTGAAGGGGTCCTTAGACCACACCTCAAGGCGTGGTTGTGAGGGGGGAGGGAGAGAGTGTGGTATGGGGCGAGTATAAGGGGAAATAGATACCCCTGTTTGGTGAGAATGAGGAGGAAAGAGGTTGCTTTATGAGGTAAGCGTGAGGAGTGAGAGCGTCCCCGAGTAAAGTATAAGTAGCAATCTTAGGGAGATGTTGAGGGAGAGTAACGAGTGTTCTCTCTAGTGCTGTGGGTAAATAAGGGGACAGCTGATGATGTGGGTGAGGGGAGAGGGAGATGAGAGGGGAGGAGGAGGAGGAAGATCTGACCCTGTATAAGGTATGTGTGCAATACCAGACGAAGGGATCACACCCAACCCCCAGCAGCCCACGGGGGAGTGTTTACTCGTCCGCCAAATGTAAACAAAACTCAGTCAGCTGGAACTGACGTAAGCATCAACACACGGAGACACTCTATCACCACAACCATCGGTGCGATGAGACGTCAACACGTACAAGAGGACTGTTTCTAGACGTCCCTGAGATTAGATTTCTTCTCTTTCTGTGACGTAGCGAAGTCCTCTTATGCTGGGACCTTAAGGCAAACGAAGGGAATGTTATTGTAGAAACGACGGTTTTTATTGAATTTTTATTTTTATTTCATTGTTCACTAACATCCCTCCTCGGTTGTAGCCCAGTGGGAGTGACCATCCCATGTTCCCACATCAGAACACAAAAGCATTCCTCTGTTGTCGTGTTGTGACCTCACATGACTGCAAGACTCATTCATTTTCTTATCATTATATACTCACAACGCTTTGAATCTCTGCCATGTCGTCAGCACAGAACACAAGGATGTATGTTCTCAACTCACACTCCTAATCTATGTCATGGCGTCTGCTCACAACACTTTCAAGTCTATTTATTTACACGATGCCGCTCTCATATGGCCTGATCATCATCCAACGCAGGTATAAGACTAAGCAGTCCGGGACCAAGGGACCATCAGTATTACCAAGGGAACGTGATACAAGGAAACCCCTTATCCCTAATTCATTCAGAAAATTGGTACTGCTGCTAAACTGTATAATTCTCCGATTAGTACATAGGTGCATGAATGCACCTATGTAAGGTTCATGGTCAACAGGGGTCGTTAGAAATTGAGAGAGAGAGAGAGAGAGAGAGAGAGAGAGAGAGAGAGAGGTGGGGGGAATTAACATTTTCTCTGGTTCCTCTTAATTAGAATATGTATTGTGAACTGGAGGTAGAGAGATCAGTGTTACATTGTCTGTTAGGACGAATGTGTACATCAATTGATGAACATGATGGTAAGTGTACACGAAGATAGAAGAAATGTGGACCCGAAAGTGAACAGGTGTGCGTGTAAGTTGAAATGTGGATATAGAGAGATGAAAAAGGTGCATATGAACGTACAAAGTGTACATGAGAGCCAAAAGGTGCACGTAGAGACAAAAAGGTTTACATAAAAGTTAAGTGGTGTACATATCTGTACAACGATAAAGATGACACAGAAATATAAGTACACGAAAGTTCGTAAGTGTGTTAGATTATAAGTATCTAGAAGTACTTTTACATCAACGTAGGTTTAGGGGTTGTAAGTGTTTCAATATAGCACTTTACGGCAACTGGATACCAGGGTCAAAAGTAGTGGCCAGTGAGGTAGGAAAAGTAGATATATGTAAGTGTAAATATTTGTAAGTGACGGATGAAGGAGTGGGCTAGTGACCCAGAGACAAAGTAATTAAGTACATGTAAGTATGAGTGAAAAATGAAGGTGGGGACGATAAGTATGACTGGATTAGATGTAAGTTTATATAAGTATGTTGATTATAAGTGGAGGACGAAAGTGGAAAAGGTAAGTGACCCCGGGGTTAGATATAAGTGTATAAAAGTACGTACAAGTGTAAATGGAGGATGAAGATAGGAAAGCCCTGTGACATAGGATGAAAGTAAATATAAATATAAACATTTACAAGTATAAGTGAAGGTTGATGGTGGGTGGAGGTGGGCGACCTAGTGTGTGTGTAATGGTCACATGTGGACCATTGATCAAGATGCATGACCCAACCTCCTTCACATGACGGTGGAGCACTGGATATATGGAGAGGGATAAACAGATTGGTATACAGGCACACAGAGTGACAGACACAGGGACAGAAGGACTGAAAAATCCTAAATACACATAGACAATAAGAGACCGTTTGAACTCTGCCGTCCATACTAACCTTAACAATTCAACTGAACCGCCGTCCAATCACTTGGAATTACACAAACACCAGCCAATGACTGCTGGTGTACACACACACACACACACACACACACACACACACACATCTGATACACTCTAGCTCCTACTCATGACATTCCCACACATGCATATTCATGGACATGTCTACGACACGATGCTCACGCTCAGGCACACACTCATGCACAACATTCGATACACACACACAAACACACACACACACACACACTTGGAAACGAGTATAGTTCATACACCCACTTGGACACATGCATGATACATACACTCACAAGCACCCGCTGGCTCTCTCTCTCTCTCTCTCTCTCTCTCTCTCTCTCTCTCTCTCTCTCTCTCTCTCTTAACCCACTCTCCTGCCACGTACGCAAATGAGGACACTCCCTATACAGTAATAATCGGATGACTGACAACAGTAATGAAAGTGAAAAGTGCACAGCAACAACGCCAGTACTAAGGCCAGAACCAGAGACCGAGGCCAGAGCTACGACCAATGGCCAGGACTACAGTTAGGACCACCATGGCCGGAACCAGGTGATCAGAAGCGCCACCAGAAATCCCCCTGGGGCAGCGGACAGTGTTTACTACCTGTGACTTACTCTCACAGTAGCCTATACCACCTGAAGCCAGGCAGTCATTATCATCAGAGCAACGATACTATCCTGAGACTGAACGCTTCCAGTCTGTCTCACGCCCGCTGCCGTCGGAAAGCTCTGCATAGAAACAAAATGAGGTAATAACACCAGTACCATCACGGACGCCTACCATCACTTCCTCCCAGAGAAGTGCGCGAGACTCCACCCAGCGGATGCGCCCTGGATCACATCCAGCATTAACAGACTACTGCAGCAGCGAGGCCGGACCTCCAACCACAATACCACTAACCACTTCAAGGCCCTCTTATAACAAAGTCATTCGCTCAATACGTGCCGCGTGGAAATGAATTCCTGTCACTCTACCAAATTACACTGGAGAGAGTTCGACATCAGCGAGCGGTACGGTAAACTGGAACAGCTGAGAGGCCTAAATAAGAACTTTTCTGACGTCAAACACCATTGTTTATAAACGACCGGGTCGCTACCCTCTGCCAGTGACTACTCCATCTTAACATCACCCCCCCTTCCAGCCCACCTTCCATCTCTAACAACTTTTTCAGTCAACAAAACAATTAGAAAACGCCATCCGGCTACACAGTCTCAAGGAAGTGCTATCCATTACACCCATCGACTTACCCAAACCCCTCTGTTCCATCATCAGTCCCTGAAAGATTAGAATACCCACTGAGTGGAAGACTTCATAAGTCTCCCCAATACTGAGGACAACAAATCCACCATCTCTTAATGAGTTACGACACATAGCCAACCTCCAGATTCCCAGCTTACTTCAGGCAGTTTTGTATTCAATAAGGCTTAGACGAACAGTCCACAGAAACTCAACATGAATATATGAGGACCTCCTCTACCACTTACTTCCTCGTCACAATCTGGAGAGACGCAAGACTTCTGCGGCTCTTTCCTTCATTAACTTCCTCAAAGCTTCTAATCCAGCCAGTTGCATGCAATACAGTCATTAATAAAAGCATCAACTCAGGGCTCCGGAGAAGTCTCTTTCTCCCCAGCCTAAACCCTAACCTGTCTCGTCCCACGTGGCATAAAAATGATACCCAAATGCATCCTCAGCCTCAGTGAACGATGCCCTAATGGAAGTACCTGATCAATGGAAACAACGTGACGACTCTGTCATTAGTGTGAGCGTTAACAATAGTTCTCTTGACTACAAACCCTCCACAACATCCTTAACAACTTCCACAGCTGTAACCCTGACAACCTTGTCACCATCCACCAAGTATGTACATGTCTCGTCTCCAAACATTTTTTATTCCGACCTGTCTCTTCAGGTTCCACCTCCATCCAGCTTGTTCAGTCCACCACGCGTCTCAGTGCCACTGTGGACGGTACTGTAGGCAAGAAGGAACCCATCAGTACCGACATCAAATATCCTTCAACTCTCGTCTCTACGTTCTATCTAGAGACAAGGCAATTGGACTCCCTGCGTGTGATCTCAAGAGCGTCTACCCAACTTTCTTTCTCCCAAGAAACACCTATGCCTCCTCCGCCAGGTCTTCCTTCCCATCAATGATACAAAAAGGGACTAATCGACAAAAGCGTACCAACTATCAAGAGGCGCTGAGCAAGCTGCTTCTCAAAACTTTCGCCAACCATCACCTTAACCACATCCGACAGTTCTGGTGGTATCAATTGCACGTTTCTCGTCACCATCATCTCTTACCACAAGAGATCCCTCGTCCCCGAGTTGCACTTCGGCGCCATAACCTCAAACCACACTGAACCCATCTGAGCTATAAAGAACAGCCCCATATCAAGCAATGCAAACATTTTAACATTTAATACTTGTGTAAAGACAGACCATCAAACATCCACTCCTTTTGTAATCACCCTGATGTCTCTTTCTGCCTATGTGTCCCTCATACATCTGAACAAACTACGTATCAGCTCCCGCCTTAGTCACAAATTCGATCACATATATGCACAGAGCGGGGCAGTGAGGTACCTCTAACGGTAGAAAAACCATCAAATAGCTAAGCTACGTCTAAAATACGAAGAGAAAACTATGAAAGTAAGAAATTGACAAAACAAAATGAAAAATAAAGTACTCTCAAAACACAAATCTCATCAGTTGTTAAACGCCTCTGAGCACGACGGTAGGAGCCCCATCTCGGGGGTCAGGTCAAGCCGTCATACCTAAGAGTCAAGGGTCATCCCGCCGTGCTCAGGGGATGACGCTAGACACGTCAAAACACATTACACTACATTACACTACGTTACCACAGCAGATGGAGAGATGGCGCCACGTAACGTGAACTGTCGTCACATCAACACCAACCTGGAAAATAGGGAAGATGTGGTGATTATTATGAAACAGGGAACACGTAACACACAGCCATAATTACATGCACTAAATAATTACCTGCACGGAACAGGTTGCAACCAACCACTAAACCTGTAATGTTGGCCTCATCAACCTGCAAGACACGAGACACTACAAATTTACAAGTCAGGTCATCACCAGGAACAAATAATTACATGATATACCTAACCTAACCTGGAGATTCTAACATTGTCTTCAAGACAATGT
>JAUUDZ010047540.1:0-10569 GCA_032361705.1 Panulirus versicolor | reverse complement strand
AGTGAACAAATGTGGCCTTTTTGTCTTTTCCTAGCGCTACCTCGGGGGGGGCTGGGGGGATGCTATTTCATGTGTGGCATGGTGGTGACAGGAATGGATGAAGGCAACAAGTATGAATATGTACATGTGTATATCTGTATATGTCTGTGTATGTAAATGTATATATACGTTGAAATGAGTAAGTATGTGTATGTGCGTGTGTGGGCGTTTATGTATATGCATGTGTATGTGGGTGGGTTAGGCCATTCTTTGTCTGTTTCCTTGCACTACCTCGCTAACACAGGAGACAGCGATTAAGTATAATAATAAAAAAAAAAGCATAAATTTGGTATCCAATTCATTGACCAGCCCCTAAAGAAGAATGAATAGCTGGGTTGACTGTGGACCAAGTGCCACAACTACAGATCAAACCCATGTGCTCAACCTCAGGTAACCATGAATGTGTCATAGTCAGCTATGCATAGTGCTATACCATGGAAGTCTATAAATGCTACAATGAAAAAAACAGATTTTGCACAATATATTTTTTGAATACTTACACAAATGACAGTTTTAGCCTTTTCCTCTATCTGCTTCCCAACAATATACTGCCAAATCTCACAGGAAAGTTCAAGGGATTTGAGCCATCAAGTTTTTGAAGTAAGAATTGCCAGACCTCCAGGTGCTATGAAGCTTCATTGTTGTTGTTAGGGTTTAAAAGTACAGAAGTTTTTCTTACACGTGCATCACTTCCATTTTAAAGCTGTTAACAGCATCCATATGTCTTATGCTGCAAGTCATATACAGTCAAAGCTTTGTATATTATTTTTGCATTCACTTTATCAAATCCAAAAATGCTGCATATACCTTTTATATCAAAACTTTTTCCATTACCTGTCACAGTAAAAATCAGATTAATGCATCCTCTTTCCTTACTAAACCTACTTTGTTCCACTGGATAAAGGATAGTGAAGTAAAAGGGAGTGTACGAATTCTAGACAAATAAGCCTCTTTATCAAAACTGACAAGGTAAATGATAGTTAGTGATTTATTACATTGAAAGAATTAGTGAGGTCCAAGTTGATTAATATCTATATTGGCATGTTTTCACCAGATTTCCACTCTTGTTGCACGCATTAGAAAGCTAGAGTATCAAGGCCAGTGTGAACAAGATTCATCTCGTCTAAAGGATCAATCCCTTGATGATTGTCACCAGCGTTGTGTCCAGCTGGAAGAACAGTGTACTTCTCTTCGTGCACATGCCCAGCAGCAAGAGCAGCTGGTAAACTCACTGATGGTGCAACTTCAGACCAAAGAACATGTTAACCAGAGCCTCCAAGGAAAGTTAGAGGAGCTTTCATCTCAGACAAAGTGAGTATTCTGTGTATCTCTAGCAACCCTGTGACATGCTTGATGTTGATGTATGTTTTCCGTGTATGGAAATATAATGATGTGACTGTGAATACAGAAATCAAGTAAAAGTATCTGTTGAAGAATGTGCATGTGTTATAACTTGACAGTTTATCATGATCTTCAAAAACTATTTGCATCTTGCTATCGTATAGCTTAGGTAAAATGTAATTATGTTATGAATAACCATTTAACAACTTATCTTTCCTCTTGTCTTTCAGATATGTGTCAATGAAGAGTTGTCAGACAGAAGATATACATTTTTCTGCTGTCCCCAGTGTTACAGTTCATGTTCAGACTGACAAGATATTTTCTCACATAAAAGAATCTGACACACAAACTGACCCTACATCAGCAGTAGCAAATGTAGTGGACCAGACAGAAAATTATACCCAAAACTCACTGGGTGAGCTAAAAGAATCTGGCATCCAGCAGCTCCACAAATTTGCAACAATAAACAAAAATAAGACTTTAACAGTTTCAACACAGACTAAACAAGAAGGAAATACTGGAAGTAAATTGTTATGTGAAGAAGATTTTGCAGTTCAAAGTGAAGGAACTGATACATTACATGTAACCGATGAAGGAATCCAGTGTACTCCTGAGAAACAGATGAAGTCATCCCAAACACAAGTACACACACAGACTCGTCATGTTCAGACCAATGGAGTAAACCCTAATTGTTATGCTGAGCATAAGAAGGCTGTCAGTGATTCATTTTGTCAGAGAGCAACATTAAGAAGACATGTAGCTGTTCAGACAAATCCAGTCAATTCTGACTGCAAGTCAGAGTCAGCTAGTGACATGCAAGGAAAGAGTGTTCAAGTTCAGATGATTACATCTGTACTTGAACCCATTATACAAAACCTCTCTCATGATTTCAAGTCTCTAATTATAGAGGGAACTGAAATGAACAAGTCTTCTGCTTTAGAAATTATCAGCAAAACTATTGCTAATCAGATTGATAAGCTTGAAAGTAACATTAATGCCTTCATACAGCAGGCATCAACACTGCAAGGTAATGAGACTCATCAACAGCTTAGTGCCATGCAGCAAACATCAACACTGCAAGGTAATGAGACTCATCAACAGCTTAGTGCCATGCAGCAAACATCAACATTGCAAAGTGATGAGACTCATCAACAGCTAAGTGAGAAGATACAGCATCTACAAGACATATTACAGGGTCAGTTAAGTACTATGACTAACATTTACGGTGATACTGTAGGAGCATTGTCTAGTGATCTCCATAGGGCTATTGGAGAAGTAGATTCAAGTATTCATTTAAGACTGGAGAGCATTGAGAGAGAAATGAATGACTCTCATAATCATGGATCCAGTGAACAACAGGTGATGGCAGACATTATATCTGCTTTGAAAGATCTGAAGAACAGTAGTGAACAGATGATAAAATGCATGACAAACAGTTTTCAAGATAATAAGGACTCCAACACAGAGGGACTTATTGATATGAAACAATATCTAGATACCCAGGTTACTGAAGTAAAAAAAGCAATTAGAACATCAAGCCAGTTAGAAGATGGTGGGGTTTCTGAGAGTCTGACTAAAGATATTGGAGATAAGGTACAGGCACTTGAGAAATCTCTAGTACATTCACTTGAGAAAAGCTGTACCATAGAGGAAATATCTGAAGTACAACATGAAATTCAAAAAATGTCAGATCTTATTCACAAGAAAATATATTTGCTTGAACAAGGCCTCCAGTCACTAAATACAGACACAAGGCATGATCAGGCTTTACTAGAGGAACACATGAACACTATTAAAGAAAGTAATAAACAACTTATTGTAATCCTAAAAAACAAAGCCTCAGAAACTAACTGTAATATTAGTGAGGCACTAGAAGAAAATTTCCACATCATTCAGGATCATTTACAAAGACTTCAGCAGACGTTACTTCAAAGGATAAATGAAGTATCAGAACATGTTAGTATAGCTGAGGGTCAGAAAGTATCATGGTTGTCCAAGCAAGTGATGGAAATGACCAGCCAAGTATCAGGCATGAAGTCTAGCCTTTTACGAGTACAATCGTCCTTAGAAGCAGCACAGAGTTTACCATCATCAGGTGGGATTACTGATGATGCCCTGGTTTCCTCTCTCAAAGCATGTAGCGAGCAAGCTGCCTCAACCATAAGATTACAGAATCAAAGTATAATTCAGAAGCTTGAAATACTGCAGAAGGAAATTCATAGCACTGCTGAACAAGAACAAACAGCAAAAGACAAAGCAGAAGTGTTATTTTTAAAAGAAGCTTTAAATGATAAAGAAGAAGAGATAGCTAAGCTAGCTGGTGCCAAAGAGGTTTTGCAGAATAAATTGCAACAGCAGGTGAGTCATAAGTATTCACAGTCTTCAGAGTTATTAGCATAGAGTTTCTAAACTGAATTGCAGTTCATTTACTTGAATTTTCACTTGTTTTATTTTATTTTTTTTTATTTTTTTTTTTTTTTGTACTCAAAGGATATATGCTACAACCAAACTACACTGCCAAATGAAAACTATTTGTCTCCCAGGTGGCTGGTTCCCAAACGCACTTAATGAAAAATCCATTTAGCTAAACCCACCCAATCTCAGAACCAAAGGATGCCCACCTGTTAACCAGAAGTTGAATACAAAGTTATTCCTAGTTACCTTTACCTCAGTTCTGCCTTGCCAGTCCAACCTGGGTTAATCCCCATTCTCAGTCTGTCCAGGTCACAAAACAAAGATCAGTCTCCCTTCTTGCAGAACTTATTTTCTACATGGTACAAATAGATTTTGACAAGCAGTCGATGCTCATTACTTTCATGGATGTCAGTCAGGTTTTTATAAAAATGTAGTATAACAAAGAAATCCCTCTCTTTTAATGGTGAGTGCCTACCAATTTGGCTCAAGGGTATACTTCTCAGGAAGTATCTGAAAAAATTAGACTTGCATAACCTTGTGCTCTCTGAGCATGATTTCAGCCACATGGCATTACTCATTTTTTATCTCACAGTTGAATTTTCTTTTGTAACACTTCAAAGTATAGCACAAAAAAGTTTTCATGTTCAATGTCTGTCTATCTGGGAACTCCCATCAAAGGAGTGGCCATGGCAAAAGAGTCTCCACCTATCCCTGTATTTACATGCCTCCCTCGCATGCATTATTCCATGCATTCTTCCATTTCTCTGCCTCCATTACTGTTACACTCTAATTCCCCATGTTACATGTGGTCTTCCTCTAACACCAACCCCTTTAATTGTACTGTCATATTCTTGTCTTGTACACTTTCTGTCTTATCCATAAAACCTCAAAGTATTACAATTCACCCACTCTTCCATTCCAAAATTAATTTCCTTTACAGTCCCTGACATACCACATATCTCATACTACCCCTCATTTCTTTCTTCACTCCATCTAGTCATAACATATGCACCTCTCAGATAGCTCATTTCTAGAGCCAGGATTCTTGACCTCTGTGACTGGTTCCATGTTCATGTTTTGGCTGCATAGGTCAGGGTTGGGAGGATTATGCTGTTCCTTAGTCCCTTCTTCACTTCTATACTTAAACCTCTACCCCTTCATCATTCTACCCAGTACTATTCTATCTCTTATCTCTCCTTCCATATCATGAAACTTCCCTAAGATAGCTCCTAATCCCTTAAATTCTCTCACCTGTTTCAGCCTTTCTTCCCCATATCTGTAACATGGTTTAATGTACTTTCATCTTTCACTCTAGAGTTTTGCAAAATCTTTACTTTCACGCTGTTTCCTTTCACATACCATTACTTTACTTCTACTCACATTTACCTTTAATGGCCTACACTTGCATACATAGTAAAACATATTTGCAACTTTCTACAGCTCTTCACTCTCAGCAAACAACACAATATCATCTACAAACAAGCTTATCACGAGCCATTGTATCTATTTGCTACACTCCATCTCTGCTATCCCTTTCCCAATTTTTGCTTTCAGCACTTATCACTCCATTCATTTATATGTTAAAAAGTCATGGGGACACTACATGTACATCAAAAATTTGGTTAAACTCTCCATCTATTCTTACACATGAATTTGCTACTCTATAGAGGTTTTCACAGCATACAACAGATGTCCCCTACCTCATATATCCTTAATACATCCTCTAAAGCATTCCACTGAATTCTGTCAATGCTTTCTCCAGATCCATAAAAGCTTCATACAACTTCTTACCTTTTGCTAGATATTTTTCTACAGTCCTTTTCACCACAAAAATCTAAATTGCACATCCCCTACCTTTCAAAAAACACCTTTGCTCTCAACTTACTCTGTATCAGTCACTTCTATCTCAATCAGTCAACATTTTTGTATACAGTTTTCCTGGTATGTTTAATGGACATATTCCCTTGACTGCTACATACATCCCTAGCACCTTTTCCTTAGAATAAAGGGATAATAATAGCTTTCACCCAATTCTCAGGCATAACCTTCTGTTTCCATATCAAATTACATATTAAATGCATCCAGTCTATCACACTTTCTCACTGATACTTCAACATTTCAGCTATAGTTCCACCCACTCCAGGTGTCTTTCCTACCTTCAGCCTCATTATCACCCTTTTTACCTCCCTTTTTGCTATAGCCCCTTGCATATGTATCCTCTTCCTTCAGTCCTCCAAACTCATGCATGCAACAACTGCTACCTCACCTTCTCCATTTTACTTCAGTTTTTCAAAATACTCTTTCCATCTTCCTTTCACTTCCTCCTTTTGACTCAGCAACTCCCCTTCCTAACTTCTCACATTAACATTTCCACTCTTACATCCACATCTTTCCTTTTTCACTTCCTTCCTATACAATTTCATATTTTTTTCTAAATTTTTCACTCAATTTTCCTCCTAAATCTTCATTTACTCATTCTTTGCTTTCCTCTATCTGCTTCTTAACATTTCATTTACACATCTTATATTTTACCCTTCTCCTTTGCTGAACTTTCACTGTTACATTCTTTTCAAGCAATCTACCATATGCCTTTTTCTTCTCTTCCACAGCATTTCTAATCTCAAGCACCCACAATGCATTTCCATTTTTATTTCTGTCTCACAACCTTGTATCAACTACTAATTCTACAACTTTTAACAATCTTTCTATAAACATCTTAAATACCTCATTCACTCATAAATGCATCCCTACATCTACTGAGCTTCCATCTAAACTTTTGGTCACCCTCATTCCATAATCCTCCTTGCATTCTTTCCAAGTCATCCTCTCACTTTCCCACCATTGTATCTACACTCTTCCTCACTTCTTAACTCCACTTCTGCCTGATTCTCACTCCCACAAGATAGGGTTGCTTTGTAGAAGCATTGAAAAAGCTTTTACCACAGATCTAGGGCATGTGTACGAGTAGGAAGAAAGGAGAGTGATTGGTTCCCAGTGAATGTGAGTCTGCGGCAGGGGTGTTTGATGTCCCCATGGTTGTTTGATTTGTTTATGGATAGGGCGGTCAGGAAGGTAAATCCAAGAGTTTTGGAGGGAGGAGCGAGTATGCAGTCTGTTAGGGATGAGAGGGTCTGGGAAGTGATTTATTTATTTGTTGTTCGCCGACATATATATTTATTCATCTATCATATTTATTTTTTTATTATACATAATAGCTGTTTCCTGCATCAGCAAGGAAGTGCCAGGAAACAGACGAAGAATGGCCCATCCACTCATATACACATATGAGGTACATATATGTACCTAAAACGCCCCACAAGAAACAGCATTACTATCCCCTGCTTCAGCAAGGTAGCACCAGGAATACAGACAAAAAAGGGCGCATTCATTCACACTCAGTCTCTGTCATGTGTAATGCACCAAAACCACAGCTCCCTATCCACATTCAGGCCCCATAGACCTTTCCATGGTTTACCTCAGATGTTTCGCAAGCCCTGGTTCAGTCCATTGACAGCATGTCGACCCCGGTATACCACATCATTCCAATTCACTTTATTCCTTGCAGTCCTCTCACCCTCCTGTATGTTCAGGCACCGATCACTCAAAATCTTTTTCACTCCATCCTTCCACCTCCAGTTTGGTCTCTTGCTTCTCCTTGTTGCCTCCACCTCTAACACATATATCCTCTTTGTCAATCTTTCCTCATTCTTTCTCTCCATATATCCAAATAATTTCAACACACCCTCTTCTGCTCTCTCAGCCACACTCTTGTTATTTCCACACGTCTCTCTTACCCTTTTATTACTCACTAGACCAAACCACCTCACATTACATATTGTCGTCAAACATTTCATCTCCAACACATCCACTCTCCTCCGAACAACCCTATCTTATAGTCCATGCCTCGCAACCATATAACATTGTTGGAATTACTATTCCCACAAACATAACCATTTTTGCTCTCTGAGATAACGTTTTCTCCTTCCATGCATTTTTCATTACTCCCAGAACCTTTGCCCCCTCCCCCTCCCTGTGACTTGCTTCTACTTCCATGGTTCCGTTTGCTGCTAAGTCCACTCCCAGATATGTAAAACACTTCACTTACTCCAATTTTTCTCCATTCAAACTTACATTGTAATTAACTTGTTCCTCAACCCCACTGGACCTAATAACCTTGCTTATATTCACATTTACTCTCAAATTTCTCCTTTCACACACCTTTCCAAACTCTGTCACCAAGTTCTGCAGTTTCACACTCGAATCAGCCACCAGAGCTGTATCATTGGCGAACAACAACTGACTGACTTTCCAGGCCCTCTCATCCCCAACAGACTACACATTTACCCCTCTCTCCAAAACTCTTTTATTTACCTCCCTAAGCACCCCATCCCTAAACAAATTAAACAACCATGAGGACATCACACATCCCTGCCACAGACCAATCGCTCTCCTTTCTTCCTACTTGTACACATGCCTTACATCCTTGGTAAAAACTTTTCATTGCTTCTAGCACCTTACCTCCCACATGATATACTCTTAAGACCTTCCACAGAGCATTTCTATTAACTCTATCATATGCCTTCTTCAGATCCATAAATGCTACAGATGGATTTCCATCTGTTTTTCTAAATATTTCTAACACATTCTTCATAGCAAACACCTGATCCACACATCCTCTGCCATTTCTAAGACCACACTGCTCCTCCCCAGTCTGATGCTCTGTACATGCCTTCACCCTCTCAATCAACACCCTTCCATGTGATTTCCCAGGAATACTCAACAAACTTGTGCCTCTGTAGTTTGAACACTCACCTTTATCCCCTTTGCCTTTGTACGCTGGTTCTGTGCATGCATCCCGCCAATCCTCAGGTACTTCACCATGATCCATACATACATTGAATATTTATCATTTTATGTACTTGATTGCTGTTTCCTATGTCAGCGAGGTAGCACCAGGAAACAGACAAAGAAATACCCATCCACTCATGTACACACATATACATACGCACATCCACAGACATGTACATATTTATACAAGTACATATTCATGCATGTCTTTATCCACTCCCAGCACCATCCCGCCCCTCTGGAAACAGCATTGCCAACCCCTGCATCAACAAGGCAGCACTAAGAAAACAGACAAAAATGGCTGCTTTCTTTTGCACTGTCTCTAGCTGTCATGTGTAATGCACCAAAACCACAGCTCCCTATGCACATCTTGGCTCCACAGACCTTTCCATGGTTTACCCCAGATGTTTCACATGCCCATTGATAGCATGTTGACCCTAGTATACCACATCGTTCCAAATCACTATTCCTTGCATGCCTCTCACACCTGAATATTCAGGCCACAGTCGCTCAAAATCTTTTCACTCCATCCTTCCACCTCCAATTTGGTCTCCTACTCCTTTTTCCCTCCACCTCTGACACATATATTCTCTTTGTCAACCTTTCCTCACTCATTCTCTATATATGTCCAAACTATTTCAACATTCCTTTTTGATCTTTCATGGGGAGTTGCTGAATCAAAAGGAGGAAGATAGAAGGATTATTTTGAACTGATGGATGTGGGAGAAGGGGAGGCAGCAGGTGTTACATGCACGGGTATGGAAGGAAGAGGATACAAGTGCAAGGGCCTTTAGCAAAAAAGGAGTTAAAGAAGGGCAATAAAGAGGTTGCGGGTAGGAAGGGCACCTGGAATGGATGGGATTACAGCTGAAATGCTGAAGTATGGGGGAGAAAGTGTGATAGAATGGATGCATCTTATATGTAATTTAGAATGGAAACAGAAGGTTGTGTCTGAGGATTGGGTAAAAGCTATTAATTGTTCCTTTATTCACAGGAAAATTTGCTAAGGATCTATGTAGCACTTATGTAGGAAAAAGTCTGTTAGGTATACCAGGAAAAGTGATAGAGTGATGGAAGGGAATGAATGCAGAATAAGTGAAGAGCAAGGGGGTTTTAGGAAAGGTAGGGATGTGTGGATCAGATTTTTGTAGTAAAGATGACAGTGGAAAAGTATTTAGTGAAAAGTAAGAAGTTATGTGCAGCTTTTATGGATCTCGAGAAATTGTATGACAGAGTTGAGCGGAATGCTTTATGGGTCATATAAGGCTATATGGTGTAGGGGGACAACTGTTGGATGGTGCAAAAGCCTTCTACAGAGGAGCAAATGCATGGAGAGCAGAGCAAAAGTTCTGGAATACATGTAGGTTAAAGGCAGGGCTGTGTGATGTCACTGTGGCTTTTTAATACATATATGGATGGAGTGATAAGAAAGATGAAAGCAAAACTAGAGAAAAAGGGTGCAGAGTTGGAGTGTGGCTAGTGGCATGCCTGATTGTGGATGATTCTGTGTTGTTTGCTGAGAGTGGAGTTACAGAAGGTTGTAAGTTTGTTTTTGATGTGTGTAAGCATAGGCAATCAAAGGTAAATGCGATGGTGTTTGAAAGGAACAGAGTGAAAGTATAGATTTTGTAATACCATAATATCATATAGGGTGAAAGAAGAAAGTATTGTAAATTGTGCTTTGGGTATAGGGGGAAAATGACTGGAAGTGAAAGAATTTGAGTATCTAGGAGCTGTCTTGGGTAATTGTGGTAATATGGAAGGAGAGATAAGGAAGAGCGCATTACAGGGTAGAAGAGTCGTTGGGTCCCTTAATAGAATAAGTATGGAAGTGAAGAGAGGATTAAGGGACAGGATAGTCCTCCCAACCCTGACCTATGCAGCCAAAACATGGACAGAATGAGTCACAGAGGTCAAGAATCCAGG
>JAUUDZ010047529.1:0-10569 GCA_032361705.1 Panulirus versicolor | reverse complement strand
TAATAATAATAACAACAACAACAACAATAATAATAATAATAATAATAATAATAATAATAATAATAATAATAACAATACAAAAAATGTCAAAAAAAAAACATGACCCTCTTCCATCCCTGTTTTTTATCTTGCCGTAATCATCCTTACCTCATTTGACTCTGGAAGAAGCTAATATTGTACGACACTCTCACCTACCTCGTCACGCCTTGCTCCCTTAACTTGCAGATTTGTCACAATGGGTCAACGGCACGCCATGGCCGCCGCCCCCTGCTCTGTCGCGGGCCACACCCAGACACAAGGCACCTGCAAGAAAGTTGTGACACTCAGGCCATGGCAAGAGGACGCAGGTATGGTCTTCACAATGCATGAAACACTTTACAGAATTACATCAAATCTGTTATCACTATCAAGTCAAATATATCTACAGGTCATACACGTCCATGGAGTCATGTTTAAGAATGATGATACAAATGCAAACTATTAAACAAACATATAATAACTCGGCTGAGGTCACAGAACCTTCCACACAGATCTCAACTCAATTATCCACGGAGCACACCCCCGAGTCTAACGGTCTCCATCTACATACACCCAGCCAGCACAACAAGCCGCCGTGACCACAAAAATTTCCCCTCGCTGCAGCTGACGATCTCTTCCGCGGTCTAATGAATGTGCCATTCTTATAAATGATTTCTTCACGCGACATACGTCTCCTAACATCCTCATATTCATATCTGCCCTTCTCACTCCAACTGTACGACGTTACCCATGTCTATTGTTCTCATCATTCCCCTTCCTAACTCGATGAGAAATCCATACAGAAGAGGTGGGACAAGCACTCCGTCATACAAAGCTTATAGGATACACTCAATTTCTTTCCATGCGCCACTGAATTTATGTGCACCTCCAATTTTCGTCTGCGGTGATTCAGTCTCCTCTTTACCATCCTTACTGATCGATATTCCTAAATACCAGAACTCAACCATAGTTTCCAATTCCTCTCTTTAAACTACACTGATACCACATCGCATCTGCTCATATCTTTCAGGAACAAGAACATATCTCTAACCCGCCATTACTGTCAACATGCTCCTCTTCAACACACATTAGAACGACCTACGCCCTACCACGTTAGTCCAGCCAAGAGAACAGTAACGTGTACATGCCACAACGGTGGTGACGTAATGCACCAAGAAAAACATCAAACAACCATGGTAACAACGCCACACAGGCCTGACGCACTACCACCCTCATCCCACACTGCTCACTCATTCCACCATACGTTCTCACGCCCACCACCTCTACTGTTTTAGCTGTCGGCAGTATCCAGGCGGTTTCTGTGTACACTGCACAGTAGACATTTCTCAGAGTCCCTTTCCTGATATCAACTTTATCTTAAGCTTCTTCTATACCTACAAGCGCTCCATACTATCTTTTTTTCCCGCTAATTCCCTGAGCGCAAACATCTGGAATACATATCCTCTTCCCATAGCCATCCTAGTCCATACCCTTCCAATTAGGATAATCAATTCCTCTGTAACATTTTCATTACTTAGCTCTCATTCACATTCATACGGCGGGAAAATCTCTGCCTCTGTCCAGTCATAAAGCACACACGATCAGTGTGTCATGCTGCCGTGCACACTTTCTTAAACCATTCAAATGCGACCTAAACTTCACTCTCCACGATCTCGCTTACCACTACACCCCAAGCTTTCACATCACGATTCCAACAAAATTAGGTTCTCAGGTTATGATAGATTAGGTTGTTAGGTTAGGTGATATCAGGTCAGGTTAGGTAGTTGTGTTAGATTTATTAGGTCATGTTGGGGTGTTGGGTTAGATTAGATTAGGTTAGGTTTGGTTGTTGGGTTAGGTTAGATGATACTATATTTCCTAAAAAAAAATCATCTGGACAAACGATTACAAGAACATAAACCAACAATACTTAGACAATAATTAAACCACCAGTACAAGATAATATTACATTATAAAGAAGCACAGTACAGAAGAAAAGGCCATACGATCCTTTACAAAAGCAATGGCGCTATAAGAAAGCATGTGTATACAACAATTGGCTAGAATTCAAATAATGTTTCATAAAGGACATAAGCAATAGCCTAACCTTAAAACGATTCGCTATCATTTCAGGTAAAAATATCAAGCTCTTTCTTGTAATATAATTTCTGCCATGAAAATTTCATCGTTCCAGTATCACAAGTATCGTGTACCATTACTCTAAGTAGGCTAAGTAACAGCTAAAATAGAATAGTTATCGACTCAAGCAGCCATCCCTGTTTTCTGTGAACAATATTTTTTTTCAGTATGTCGACGGTGTGAAGGCCCACTAGAGCGGTTCCAAACAAATTCATTCACACTGCAAATAACGTTGTCTTATATAAATGATATCAACATGGGATGATTTAAATATAACTTTGCTATCTAGCTATATCAGTTATGTCGACGAAAATCATGAATATTAATTTGTAAACAGCAAGAACTTTATTTGCACCTTTAACAAAAATGCTAGGTTAGGTTAGGCTTCTTGGGCTGGTTTTACAGAATGAACACATCAACACTTAACCAAAGCAACTAAAATAACTCAAAATTCTTTAAAGTGATCCCAGCAGATGGAGGAGAGTTGTACTAACACTAGCGAATTCAGATATGATTTTCCAATACAAATATACGTCCTTGAAATACACCTTTACGAAAAATAGATATACATTTCCTGTACAAATGCATGATGAGTTGCTTGACTAATTTACGACAGTAAGTTATGTCAGATAGGGGGGTATTTTGTAAAATCGAAAAATCAGTGAACAAAGAAGACAGACTACGGAAGAAACGTAGTTTTAAAGTACTGATGTAATGACCTCAGAAAGAGGAGGGAAGGACCCATTCTGCACCAGACCACAGACAGCTCGATTGTTCCCAAAAAGCTGTATCTTAACGAGTTTGGCCTTACAAGAGCCACGGATGACCATCCTAAATACTACCCCCAGGGGAAGAGCTAAATAGACGAGAAACAAATCAAGGAAGTTACCACAAAGTGACCTTCACTACTTTCTCAATAGCTACAGCGTATTGCTCAACTACGTCACTTTCTCCCGAGATTAGGTGAACCAAGCTAAAATTGATGATACAAGGATAAAACGTCCTCTTTCCCTCTAAGAGACAGCAGGGAAAGCATTTAAGGTGACATAAGACAACTTCCAATACTACTAAACTATGGCTAATCTGGCTTCCTGAGGGGTAGAAGCACCACCACCTTTGCAATATCAATAGTTGCACACAAAAAAATAAATATTACTAGAAATGAACTTCACATTTTTTTTCTTTTTACGAAGATATGTAAGCAAAACTGATACAGTACGGTGGAGAGGCTTCCAGTGTAAGTTTAGCCACTTCGCACGTCAGAAATTACAGATTCCTATGTAACTTTCTTGAATAAACACAGTAACGTTAATATTTATATTACTAAGTGGGTTTACCACAAGGCAGCGTCCTGTTTCCAACGTTATGCATAAATCATACGATATCCCCTTTTCTCTTTTACAACTTTTCTTGAAGATCATACAAACAAAAAGTTCAGCAACAAACTTATGAAAAAAAATAAAGATACACGTAGCTTAACATATTATACATTAGCAATGAAGTGAGGACGTGGGTTCTCGTTTTACAAATGAAATAGGAAATGGGAAATGAGGAAAAGAAAAAAAAAAAAGACAGGCTCAGGACCAAGCCTAAGCCTAGCTTAGCTACTTTTCGCTAATGCACAACATCAGTCATTATACACAAAGCCCTAATACGCCACTGATATGGAAATACTGCACCAACAAGCCAGCCACCCACACACTGGAATAAACATACACCTCACATAACTCCACCTATCTTTTGTTTCTACACTTTACACTCTATATCCAACCCGCTCATATACCCGTCATAATCTAATGTTGTTTATACGACTTTTGGCTCATAAAATAGAGTAATAAAAAATATAACTATGGCCTGTTTTGCTCCTGAACCTTGATCACTATCATCTGAAGGACTCAACACAGTGTGGGTAGGATCGACTTCAGTTGAATGTTTACAGTTCCTACCTCAAGTTGGCCACTTTCTGTAGAGTCAGTGTTTAGCTGGCAAGTTCACTTCACCATGATTCACTGCTGTGTGTCTTGTGAAAACTATTCGGTAATAAAGTAGGGGTCTTTTACAGACAAACTTGACGGCTTCTGGAGCTGCCCACTGACAGAACACTGCGCAGGCGACGCGGTTTGTTTACATTCCTCCCGTACCAACAATGGCAGTGTATATATCTTCGTTTCCTTCCCTCAGTGTTGGCAAATATCTACATTTGTTGAAGAAAATGGGACTTTCAAATTATATGTTATCAATGGATAATTATTACTGTAACACATATACCTAAAAAAAAAAAATATCGTTTTTCGCCATGTACATTAAAGACATTAGTTTCCCCATAGCCTATTTACGAGCATGATGTTCATCTTGAAACAGATTTAATAAAAACAACAAGGTTTGAACTCAGCTCCCATGGATGTTGTATTTAACTACTTAATATGTATGACTCGTACATGAATGCTCTACTGTGGCGACAAACAATATTTTGCTCACTGAACAGATAAATGTCATATCAAATGAATCTGTATACCGCAAGAATATTGTTTTTCTGAAGTTTATCGATCTTCTTCAGAAAATAACTGTTAGAAAATGAATGATCCTATCAGCCATTATTACAGCACCATCTCAAGGGTCAGCCAATGACACTTTCCTTCACTGTTTCTTGTTCCTGTTGCTTGTTGCGTGTCTCCTACTATGCATCCACATCCACCTCATCTCATCATATCCTGCATTCCTCTGTTAAAATTGCACTAGCTGCAGGACTTTGAAATAACGTTAATCAACTCGGAAGGACTCACTCCGGGTTCGGGGATGGACGTGGGACGAGATATGGGTCGTGATATGAGTGCTACAAAGTTAATGGAGATTCTGGAAAGGGCTGGTGAAGGCAAACGACTGTACAGTACTCAAATGACCTGGAAGCAATTCACCGAGCTGCAGCAGGCAATAATAAAGAAGATAGAATCTTGGACAAGAACTTTGACAGGTGTTTATTATCACCCATCACTTTTTCAGTTCATAAAATGACAAATTCGATTAAAGGAACTGAGGAGGAGTTACAGGTCGGAGGAATGGTACGGGATGTATGGTTTCCAGATGACCAGCCAGCAAAGAGGCACATAAGAATTTTTCCCATCACTTATGTCATGATTGCATGATTTCTGGCTTTGTGATACCTTAGCAGTCGATAGATATTTATAGATAAAATACACAAGAGATGGCAAACCTACACAACACAATGCTGAGTATGGTATAAAGATAAACGGAGGATATATCAATAAAAATGACAAGTGCAGTCTTTCAAGATGTAGTCTTAATGATGGAAGATGGAAGGAAGAACTTATTCAAGGATCGGGATAAGAATGGAAGCCTTCCCTCAGATGAAGGAGTTGCCTATAAGGAACGTACATTAAAGATATCTAAATATTTCGTGGATTTGGACATGAGATCTAAGGATAGAATAAGTTGTTAGGTTAGGTAGGCATTTGGGTACGAAGGGATAAAGTGGGTTGAAAGAACGAGAAGTAAATGAGTGAATTAGACGCAGCCCACTTAAAAGCTCACGAAGGCAATCATAGCAAAGGTAAAATGCATTTAGCATATTCTAGGAAGATTGAATTATTGAGGAATGTGATTGAAGAAAATAGACGAGAATCGTCCAGGAAGGCGATCAAGGATCAATATGATGGATGAACTAAAAGAAGGATTAATTATGAATAGGAAGCGGAGAGAGAACCAAGATGGATGGTGAAAATGGACGCCTTATCTCCTTTGTCGACAAATTACTGAGGACCTTATGAACACTTTAACTGGATGCGCCGATTTTGATTATGAATAAAACAGTATATTTGATAACAATACCCCTTAATTTCTTTTTTGCCTTTTTATCTCAGAAATTTTTAAAGTTTATATAACTTGTTCAAACAACTCATCTCGGAATAAAAAAAAAAAAATGGAAGTACATCCATTAACTGAATCTAAGATCAACTCAATAGTTAATTATAGCTTCAAAAACATTCCTAGTAATATTCATTATATAGAAATGTGAATCACACCCACAGATGATAATATGCAGTAGTAGTAATAAATCACTCGAAGTCATAAAAAGCAATCGAACAAAATTTCCCGCCTTTTTCATATAAATAAAGAAACCTAACTGAATTTGGCGGGAACTTCAGTCTCCCGACATACCGGAGAGTGAGTGATGCAAGGTTCTTGTCCTCTTGTGTAACTCTTGATTAGTGCTCTATAAGAACTTTGATTTTGCTTTTTTATACGTCGAAAAGTGAGAACAACCCTTTATAACTTGCATTTTGAGTTCAATATCCAGGAGCAGGTTAGTGTTTGAGTGTTTTCATTCGTTAGTCCGTTGCCAGAATGAATGGACATTAAATTGTGACTGAACGGCTATAAACAGTATCTGCTGAACTAATTAACGTCTTTATTTTAATATGGCACCATTCTTGAAGGAAAGTTGGTCCGAGGAGAACCCAAACTCCTGGCTCAAGGTGCCACACTTAGTAGTTCTGGCTGGTTCAGGTGTGATGAAAAAGATTACGTGTCCTAGAGTAGCGCGCAAAGCACTTTGAAAATCACCGTGTACATTTCCAGACAGCCATGAAAAATGTGACAAACTCAATGTAACCTATTTATTATGCAGAGATTACACCACTAGATTCTAGGAGGTTAAGGGCGTAAGTGCTACTGAAATTTACGGGAAAAATTTGTTCATTAAGTCCACACGGAACAGACAAGGCTATAACTCGATGCATATGACGAATTAAACTCTGCTCGACCAGAAACTATTTTTATTAGGCGTTGATTATTCTTATCGAATGCAAGACAACATTGTACATTTGCCTAATGGCAAATGTACAAGTGCCTACATATGCACATGTACAATTAAGTGCCGGTAATAATTTGGCCTGTTTGAAATATATCTTAATTCGTAAAAGCCTCATATTCTAGCAAATGATTTAATACGTATAATAATTTATGGATATAATATCCATAAATTTCGTAGTTTAAGTCGGATGTCAAGCAAGGGCCAGGGATTTCAGTAATACCGGTGTAATAGCAATATTTTGGCTATTGTTTTAAGCACAAAACTTTGCTAGTGACGTAACAGAAAGAAAAGAAACCACTTTGCGAAGGTTAGGAACGATAAAGTTTCCACTGGTGAAAGGGTACCTGAAAAAAGAAAAAAATAAGGATGACAACCTGCTTTAACTTATTTACTCTCATTCCTTGTCAGTTGTCCTAACCCGATGATAAGCGATGGCTGTCCAGAGTGTTTTGTGGTGTTAGCTGAAAGGTTCAATCTGGTGTGAAAAAGATCATGAATATTAGGCAGTGTATATGACGTGGTTCCATGTTAAGTAATGAATATTAGATATATTCAGGTTTAATGTATTTTCCCATTTTAAATAGGTTAGTGTCGTGGGAAAGATGAGAGCCACTTTATTAGATGATAGCAATTACTTATTTTCTACACTCAACGTAGTGTGAAATAGATTAAACTAACCTGTTACAAAATGTATTGAAGCATATTGCTAAACGGAGCGGTATAATCGAAATGTCAACGTACATTTTGTTGGAAATTGAAAAAAATAAAAAAAAGCGGATTAGGCTAGGTTGGGTTTTTAACCATTGAATCGAAGCGAAGAGGAAAAAATACACGGTTAAACCTTTCCTAGCTCACCATGGTAACTGCATTTATATACTCCCTTAACTTGTATACTAAAAAGTAGTGAAAGTTACTTAACGCATTGGCAATTGAAGTCTTTGACTGTTGCGGCTCAGTCCTGCTGCAAACACCATGTCGAGTTTCAACTAAAAACAGCCAGTGCTAGCTTATTAACTCTGCTTTTGTGGGTCCTAAAACAAAATATGAAACTGAATAATTTACTATCCCAAAGTGCAACGACTTTCTTCAGATCTAGCATTGGGATGATAGTTTTCTAATAATTACTCATTGGAATCAAACTCCCATTATATTCACATCGTAATTTTCATGTACGCAGTATTCCTCAGATGTAGTTTCTAAGATTGGAAAATCTTCCATGAACGCATTTCTTCATAACTGTGGGAGCCTAATATCTGCGTTTGTTGTTGAAACAGCATTGCTGCAGCTGGTGCGAGGTGAGCCGTAGGATATTTGCACTTGTTGCAACGAGAACGTTGTTACTATTTTTGGTATGTACGTAAATGGCAGCAATTTTATTTTATAGACGTACAGAGACCTGAAAAATCATTTGATATATAATGGTAGTCTCATTCTGAACCAGGTTAACAAACAGGCCAGGAGCAGAATGGAAACACTTGTAAGTGCCAAATATATGAAATAAGCTAGATTACACAACGAGAGAAACACTATGCACAAGAAATCACAAAAATTATGAAATATACCATACATGTTACCCATGCACTGTATAATATAAGAATAAGCAAAACCAATCTAACAATGATAATATAAGCGAAACATAAAACATAAATGTTTGCAGAGCAGGTAAGCAAATAAGCAGAAAATTAGGTACATATGTTAAGCACTTAAGCAAAACAAAAAAAGTAATCGAAAAAGAATATGGACATGAATGGAAAAAGTGCAAGACAGCAACAAGAAAGTTAAGCACATTTCAGATTCTATAATTACCAGCTGATATATAGTATTAGATAAAAGGCAAAAGAAAAAAGAAAAAAACGCACACATGAATAAAGTGTATACTTATATGAAACAATGTAATCAAAGACTCCTATGGAACAAGCAAGAACAGTCAAAACTATAGTAATCCCAGCAAACATAAATTTAATAACAAATCGAATAATGAAGTAAAGTAAAGGTAATAATCCAGCAGACCTGTAAAGAACAAAGAAGCACATTTTTCTGCAAACTCAACAACAACATGCAGTGCATAACATTTCTGTTACCTATATGTGTTATTTCATATTTAAAGTCGTACGTACCTTTCTTTATCCTTTGCAAAAACATGAACAGGTTCTGGATTATCTTTTTTCTGTATTTTTGCAAACTGCACACCGGTGTTGTCCTCCGCCCATGTTGACGCTTCTGAAAACTGTCTAAAGTTTTTGTAAACAAAGACAGCAAGCACAATGGTAGGCAGTGCCATCCTCCTCTGACCCCGCACAGAATTAAAGCAGCCAGTGCTCAAGCGCGATTCATCCCGCTTTCCTGTCTTGTATAGCCCTTGGTGTATTACTTAGTACGGAGTAGATTTCTGAGAACGTACATGACTATTACACGGTTATTATGCACACAACTTGCCTCCATAGAGGTAGTGGTGTCTTTTGATTAGGAAGTATGTTTATGTATCCGTGTATCGTAAAGTTCCCCTCTAAGTACTGTAAATTATTAAGAACGATGTCCATTTCTCGCATATGACAGGTTTAGAAGGCTGGTTACGCAGAGTACTACGAGGTTGTGACCAGGACTACTAACAAGTACTAGCAACGCCACCAGAGGCTACATTAACTCAGCCATGTTCTACAGCTACGACATTCTCAACCCGCGGAAGGGGAAGTTGGCCGTGGTGTGGCTGGTGGCCACTGGAAGGTTCAAATACTCTCGCCGTCAGGATAAGAACTTCAGGGACGTTATGCGTGTGAAGGTCCACAATACTTGGTTAGTGAGAAGTTGACGTTTGTTTAGTAAACTAAACCGCGAAATGTTTGCTGTTACTCTCCCTTCGCCTTAAGTCATACTAAATCATTTAAACTTGTTTTTCTGTGGAATCGAATGCAGCCTGTTATGTACGCACGAACGTACTGTGTGGCCCCTCGTTATATCTAGGGCAGCACTTCAAGACAACAATACCCACGATAATGAGGCACGTAAGTAGGTCATTATGTGAAGATTTGCCTGCAGCAGAAATTGAAGCTTTTTCGCTCGGTTCCAAGCAGTCGTGCATTCTCCATGCACCTCTGTTTTACAAGCCTATCACAATAACCCGTGGAATGTTTGGTACATGGTGCATGTAACGAGCACAAACCTGATTTTATGGTTCATACTCAAGGTTTCATAAGGAAAATCAGTGATCTTTGTAGTATCTCAAATATTTTCCGGATGGGAAGTAGTCACGTATTGAATATGCTGTGGCGTAGATGTACTTGATGATATTTAACCTAGTCCAGTTTCCTTGAGAAGAGCAGTACCGAATCATGACATCACAGTTTCTCATACACTGTCGGATGTTGGTAACTGAACATTTACACAAGATTCCAACATCAATGCTCGTCTTAATCTTTATCATCTCATATACTACTATACGTTGGTGTCACATTCTCTGCTTCAGCTTTTATTTCCATACTGCTTCTGTCCACAGCGATGAGATCCTACGGTACGTGCATCGTGGTGGGAATCGGGTAAATGAAAGGTTCTCTCTGTACCTGTCCTCCATGCTTATGTATGGC